>JABUQX010072430.1:0-38336 GCA_015478945.1 Trachelipus rathkii
CAAGGCGCTATTATACCATTACGGCTCATATTGTATCCTCAAAATGGAAAGACCAACTCTGAATACCACTACCAAAAGCGTTAACAAAACGAGTGAATTTAGCACATTTGTCTGACGAAATGCACGACGAGATAAAACGTTAGTGAGACTGAGAAAGACTTACTTCATTTGGTTAACGTAAAAGATATTTTAGAGAAAAAAGAAAAAGACCGTGGTTTTAAAACAAAAAAAAATAGAACTCTAAAATAATGTTAAAGAATGAGATGATACTGAGATAGATAAAGGGTTCTTTAATAACTTTTATTTTCTAAAAATTACAACGTGTAAATGAGCCTTTTTGCTAGAGAGGTTGACCCACTAAAATAATATAATTATGTTTGCGTGTAATTAAATATTCAACAATTTATATAAATATCGCGCAGAAATAAAGAGTAGTAATTTATCATTTATTCAATTAAAGAAATACTCTGGACATAATCCAATGAAAGGTGTGACAGGAATATCAAGAGAATGAATGGTGGCTACCACCATCTAATCGGGGAGAATTCTCATATATTACACAGCGGGTGAGAGACTACGTAGTTCTTGGTATGATTATTAAGAGAAGGGGTAAAGGAAGAGATCATATGGTTATCCAACAATCACCAGCCACGCAGCTTAACCTCGGGTGAGGTGTTCCCCGCGGGAAACGCGCGCGGCGGGCCGCCTTTTTATCACTAGTACTATCTGGGCTATCATCGAGGTGGAGACTCTAAGGTGGGGATGTTCATATACCGGCAGCCAACTCCCCTAGCGGGGTTGATGGATTGGAAGTTTATTGACTCCTTTTCTCGCCGTAATATTCGTCCTCTTGTATTTTCTCGAGACTACTTCTTGTTCTTTTGCGCGTTCTTTAGATTATATACCACTTCAAAGAGCTCTTCTACTGCGGACACGCACGTAATACGGTGTCTCTTGCTGTTCATTATTTAAGAATATTTGCCAAAATGATGAGATTTATATTGCAAACCTCAGATTCATCTGCTGTTGATGAAGTAAGATACCAAAAGGTATCAGTATATTATTGTAACAGTATAATTATGTATTGCCTAATCTAGCTTTTACAGTATAAATAATTTGTACACAATTAATTTTACTAATTTGATGTTAAAATATTCTTTAATTTTTAATTGTTATTATTATTGATAGAAATCAATCTTAAAGTAATCTATAGAATTAATTTAATATAATTATGAAATTTATTTATATTCCATTTACCTAACTCATCTACAATTCATTCTATAAAACAACAATAGCTTCTGTTAGTGAAGCTCACTAAGTATAATATTCCGCACCTTTGTTGCTATTATATAATTGATTTATAAGATTGATAAACATTTAATTGAATCCGTCTTATACACTTTTCCTCTTTTTATCTTGATTTTTCACTTCTTCCTTCTCAGCTCCTCTTCCCTTCATTTCGCTTTTAAACTTGTACTAGTTAATAGTTTTTTAAGTATCACCATATGACGGATAACTGGAGAACTCCGCTTGCCGATATATATATACTGGAACACCTAAGTATACAAATGTATTATTATATAATAGTACATATATATATTAGGACTATAAATATAATTGTTCAACCTATATTTTAGATCAATGTTTTTCAGTATAATTTATTTATAATTGGGTATGTCTATATTCTTTTAACATAGAATATATATATATATATATATATATATATTATAGTATATATATTATAATATATATAATATATATATATATAATATAGATATGTAAGTATTAATATACATATATATATATATAGTATATATATATATAATATAATATATAATATAAATATTGGTGAGTGGTCTTCCTCCACAAGGACGAAAGCGCTATAACAGATGAAGTGAACTATGCACTGACTCCGTAATTGGCCAGCACACTAAATATCGACTAGCACTCACACGGTCACTATATGTCCGAGACCGCCTCCCTCCCATTTTGCAAATTTTATTGAGCCGGGTTGGCCATCGTAGGCGAGCGTAAATCTGCCGGGGGAAACAGAGCAGCAATCTGTTCATCATATCTTCATTGTTATTTGTTCCCATCTGGATTAAAAAAAAACAAACCTATTCGCTGTGTTATTTATTTCTCTACTGAATTAAACGGTGTTCATAACTTAGCACCTTCTAAAAGATTAGCTGTCAGGCCAATATCTATCTGAATCTTCCCCACTTCAGCAAGTAACTCTATTTTTACTGTATCGTTCAAGCAAGTGGAAGTTTCTTTATAGAATTTTGATTTTTGTTGTTATGTAATAATTGAAGAAACTTTTAATAATTAGCAAGGATAATATAGTTTTATTATTTAGGCTTTTATTTATGATTGAGATCTCGACTGAATAATTCATATGTCACGCACTCAAATGTTAGGGGTCTTGAATTCTTTTGATATATTTGAAACATTTATCAATATAAGAAGATATGGGGGCCCTCCATTGGGCTTCTTGGATGTTTTTTCAGCTCTCCTTATATGGGCGCGGGTTATGAGTTGAGTGGAGAGCTGTGTAGAGGGAGGATTATCCGTAGAGATACTATAAACTGACATATTAATGATTAGAGTAAATAATATATTATGAAATAGAAGATATGTAGATGTTATAATAGTTTATATAATATAAGTTAATTATTTGGTGATCACGAAAGGGTATATTGATAAATAGTATATAGTCATGATTAAAGAAGTGGAGGTTAATGTTAGATAGAATGTAGTGAGTTAATTATAAAATAATACTCAACTCACCTCAATTTTATTTTATATATAATATAAAAATAGGTATAAATATATATTATAGTTATATATATATAGTTATATAATAGTTACATTCTATGTATTAATGAACCATCTATATTACCGCTATAAAAGTAATAGTTAATTAGCTAGTGATCGTATACTATAAATAATTAAACAATAGAGGAACAATAATAGCTAATATGATACACTCAATATATACCCATTCGGTAATAAATCTAATATAGGAGGTATATTGTATATATATATAATATATTATATATATATATGATATAATTGTATATATCTATACTATAATACTGTATATCATATTAATATTATATATGATAGTAAAGTATATAATATATAGTATAGTATAATATAAGTGAGGTTTGAGGTTATATAGATAATAATAGTTATTAAGAAGTTATTTAGGATATATAATATAGAGTATATATACCCTAATATAGTAATGTAGTAGTTTATTTATATATATATTAATATATAAGACTCATATATATATATAGTGCTATCATATATAATATTATTAATATTACTTTATAATATATACTATATTATGATCATATATTATATATATTAGTGATGGGGAGAATTAATCGTCCATTCGTCATCGGTCAATCGGGGTCATATTTTTTAAAATCGGTCATCGTCATCGCCAAATTTCGCCGATTATTTTGCAGATTAATGTGAACAAATATAAGAATTTTGAATAATATTAAACTACATAATAATAATAATAAAATAATAAAATAAATAATAATAATAATAATGAATCATAATATAATAATAATAATAAATGATAAATAATAATAAATAATAATCAATGAATCATAAAATAATAATAATTAATAATTTTATATATATATATATTATATATATATAATACCAGATATAAAAAAGCCATATATACTCACAATAAATATAAATAGTTGGTTAGGTAAAGAATAAAAAATTATACCTATACTATAAATATTATATACTCAATAGTAATAACTATATATATAAGTAGTATAGAAATATATGTTATATATAATTACATAGTATATCTATCTATTTCCTAATTTTATAATATATAGTATTATACCTATATTATACACCATTTTGCTTATGGTATGTTTGACATTCCAATGCCTAATGGTTCGACTTTCTGTTATGTGTTCATATCCACACTCATCCTCCAGACAAACATATCATATACAACATATCATATCCACACCTCTCATTGTACTAGTATTCAACATCTTGGCAGACAATCCCTATACCCTTATATCAAACGTGGTAGGTGAGAAAAAATTGCCACATCGTATGTTCTGCGTGTCGGAGAAGGCGACTAAGGGACGGTGGTTAGTTGTAGGTTGGGCTGCCTTAACTACCGACTTAATCTTTTTTTGCCCAGTAATTGTTTATGCATGCCTCGGAGAAGGTCGAATGAATCGCAGTAAGACGCGCCTTCATCCTCTGGCGAAAAATGTATGGAATCGGTTCTGGTAATGAAGTTCTCATGCGGATGAAATTGTTGAGGAAGATGAGGAAGAGGTGAATGATGGGTGTTTACGATTTTTTTAGAAAAACGTAAGGGTAACAAAAGGAGGTTTGCTCGCTGTGAACGGAAACAAAGATGAAGGAAACGGTGAAAATGAGTGGTGGTGGTGTGAAATGTGTTTTGTTGCTGTGGAAGCGATTGAAGAGGGCGGGATAGAAAGCGATTATGCAATTCGTGATGAGTGAGTTTGTGGTATGGATAGGCTATGGTAGAGTTTTGTGTGTGTGAAGTACTAGAAGTCTAAGGAAGGGTAAATTTTGAAGTTTGAAGGTCAAAAATTTGTGTGGTTGCGAACATATGATCCAATCTGAGGAAGGGTAATTTTTTGATTAGGTTGGATACGAGGAGAGCATAGAGCTGAAAATGATGTTTTCGGCATTTGGAAAACTGAAGTAGTTTTCATTTACCACATATATGCTGTCATTCAAGGGATTTTTTTTTATTTTGTACACAGTTGTGACCCCGCGCACTTCAACAGGGCTAGAGAGAGCCTATTTCAAGAGGGGGTTTGGTTAGTACTGTCTCAAAAGTTCACCCTCTAGCGCAAATACGCAATTATTGAGCACAGACGCAGGCTTTTAAAGTGGGGGAGATTAAAAATTCATAAGGAAATACAGAAGATGGAAAGATTGAAATTCCACAAAACAGAGAGGTGGGTGGCGGAAAAAAGTGAAGCACCACGCAAAGGCTAGCCTGGAGTTACCAATGTTCACACAAAACTCATGTGCCTCGTGCGCAGATACAGCACTATTTATGCGACGAAAGGCGTTGATAAGTGGTGGTGGTATACGCGAGTGACTAAGTCCCGATCGAGCAACTTGCGCCAACTCGGTAACTATTCGGAGAGTGCTATAGCACCAACATCGCCGCAAAGCAGAGAGGGTCAATGTGAATGGAGAAGGTACAGAGTATGTTATAGGCCTGTTTTGCCGTTTTGCATCGAACCCTGGTCCAAAAAGTCCGGGGTGGAAACCAGAGCCCCCCCGCCTCTGAGCCTCCCCGCCAAGATAATGAGAGCAGTACTTCCAATACATGGGCGGATGAAGCCTTTTTGTATAGCGGAGCCAACTGAGAAAGGAGGGAAATTCTCAACAGTCTAAAACCAGGGAACTTCCAGTTCTTTGAGGGCGCCCTAGCAATCGTTGTGCATGTGAGGTTTCCAGACATTTTTTTGTTCATCGTTAAGGCCAAGGATGTTAAGTTGTCAACAGGAGAGACCGATCAGAAACCGTCGAAAAGAGGAAGAGACCAGGAAAGTTTAGAAGGGTATTTATTGGAGAAGGAGAATTTTTTTTAAAAGTTTGAGTTTTTAAAGAATTGAAATTTCACAAAGTTATTTCTTCATCAGCGAGCAATAAAAATCGGAAAAGGATTAGACGAGAGGGCATATGTGCCCAGAAGTAAAAGTGGGAGTTGAGAGGGATTGATATAGTTAAAGGAGTAAAAAGGGTGTCTCGGGGACAGTTCCCCAAAATTGGGGGGGAAAAAAAAAAAAAAAAAAATACGAGTGATGAGAGTTAGAGGTGCAGTGTGAAAGAAGATCATTAATGGAAAAGTAGGAGTATAAAACAGAACCCTGAGGAACCTCACTAATTGACAGAAAAGGGAGAAAGTTGCCCTCCATCACAACTGAGCCGATATTGAGCTGATTTTGAAAGAAATGCTAGATATAAGTAAGCAAAGAGAAAAGGAAGGGAAGTCCAAAGGAGGGGAGCTTGGAGAGCAGGGACTGCGTGCCATACTCGGTCAAATGTTTTTGTATATGTCAAGTGCCCCACCACCCAAGTCTCATCGTAGTTCCTAAGAGCGAAAAACACAAATAATTGCGGTTAGGATTATGGAATGTAATATCGCCAGTAAGATTCGTGCAATCGAGAGCCGCGTACTGGCGATCGGAGTGAGTTTCCAGATTATCTAAGAAGTGAGTGAGAGTTGAAACGGGTTTCAAAGATCTTATGAGTAGAATATGCAAGTGAGAGATTACAGGACGATAACGTTAGAAGGGATCAGAGCGGCTTCCTTTTTTCGGTATGTTGGACATGTGAGAGCTTTCCCTCACTGATGGAGGGAAAGTGCTAGTATTGAGACATAAGAGAGCATAGTTGAACGAGGGGCCGAAGAGATAGGCCTTTTCAGTTGGAGAGAATGTTAGCAATAACATCAATCGATCGAATCAAGGAGGAGGAAAGGTGCAGATTTACCGGAAGTTGCTGAAAAGTGAAAGATCTTTTTGGTCAGTAAGGAGAAGCCAAGGAGGTTTAGCTTCAGTGTCCCTTTGATGAAGCCAGCTTTGTTCGTTGTCCGAGAGTAATCCCCTGCAACGATTTCTTCGCGTGAATGAAATATTAGGGGAGTGATGGAGAGACCGAAGAATTTTTCCACACCCCGATAAGCGCTGTTCACCTCCTCTAGCCTGAATGCCAGAGAATAAGCACGATCAGAATGAACCATGGATTATGAGGGAAAAAGAAAAAATTTAGTGTTTAGAAGTGAATGAAGTGAGGAGAAGAAAAGTATTTTTAGCTTGAAGAAGGAATGAACTGCTCATACCCAGTCTATTGTCAACGAACTTCCATGCCTACGGTATCTTTGTTAAATAATCTTTATTCAGACGAACGAAATATGCTAACATCTAGGCCATTTAACTACCTGATTCCATGCCTGCAACTGGAAACCTTACATTTAAGTCCCGGTCTATAAAGATTTTATACATGTATGAGGAACAGCCACTTGAGCTAACGGATAGAAATGCGTTACGTGACACAAACTATGTCTCCTCGCATTTTCCATTAATAAATTACTGTTTTAATTTTCATTGATTAAGCTATATTATTATTAATTATTATTATTATTATTAGTTATTATTATTATTATTTTATGGTATTTAATATTATTGTTATGTTGATTGTTTATTATTAAATGCTGTTGTTATCGTTATTTGTTTTTGTTATTATATTTTATATTATTATGGAGTATTATTTTAGTTATTAATTTATTGAAATTATATTATATTATAGTAACTGCAAATGATTAAAATTATTATTATTATTATTATTTATTATGTGTTATTTTATTGATTATGTTATCATTTTAAGTGATTCTTGAACCTTTAAAGATTATAACTAACTGGATTCATGATTTATGTTATTATTATTATTATTATTATTTAGAAATATTTAAAATTAGTCTTATTATTATTATTATTAATTATTATCTAGTTATTATTATTATATATTAATTATTTTTGATTGTTATTAATTATTGATTATTATTATTATTATTGAGGAGAACTTAAGGAATCAAAAAATTTTGATCGCTAAAAAAAAATAATTTTCCGGGAGATTAAAACCCCCTGCCCGCTCCTGTCTACAATTTACTCAAGCCTTTTATATATTAGTATATATATTGTATCATATTATATATATATATATATATATATAATATATATATAATTATCTATATATTAATATATATATATATATATAACCATATAATATGCAATATACATAAGATATAATAATATTATATAGAGAGAGAGAGAGGGAGAGAGAGAGAGAGAGAGAGAGAAATTTTTATAAAGTGTATCTCGATAAAGAAAGGATAATTTTTGTTGATAAATTTTCCTCGAATCGTGATCGTCCTCATCTAGTCAACGCATCGTCATCGGCAGAATAATTCATAATTCGCCATCACTTAATATATATTTATTATATAAATTATTATATAAATATTATATATATCATGGATATACTATTTATATATATATTCTATATATATATAGATAATATACTTAGGATATATTTTATTAATGTAAGGGTTAAGTAGTAACTATCATTATAATACTATAATATATATGATAGTATATATAGTATTATATATATATAATATATATATATATAGTATGATATATATATATATATATATATATAGTAGTATATTATAATATATATATATAGTATAATTATATATATATATATATATATTATAAATAGTCAGCTAAAATATTTCGGAAAATAGTTTTTTTTAATTTTAATTAAGACGCGGACGAGATAGGTTTTAAGCTCACTTGTTAAATTAACGAAGGAGGTGTTTAGCACTGAGACATAATAACCAGGCCTGCGGAGCCGGAGCGGTGAGCCGGAGCGGGAGCCGGAGTTTGGTTTGCGGAGTCGCAAGGTTTTGGGTGGAGGGACCGGAGTCGAAACTTTGGGGTTGAGGGAGCTGGAGCGGAAGACCGAGGCGAAATTTTTGGGGTACCTTGAAGCCGGAGCCGTAATTTTAAAGGGGGAATGGAGGCGGAGTCGGAGCCGCAGAAAAAGAGGCTGCTCCGGCTCCTGCAAATAATAGTAAATTAGGTATTATTAATTATTATTACTAACTAGCGAGTGTTAGTATATATATATATATATATATATATAGTATATATATAATATATATAATATATATATATATTATAATATATATATATATTTATTATAATATTAAGTAATATATATATATTATATTGTTATATTTATTATATATAGTATATATATATATATTATATATATAATAAGTATATATATATACTTTAAATAATTGAGAAGATCACCTCCAATTCTTATATTCAATATTCGGAATATATATATATATATATATTGGTAGTATATATATAAATATAATTATATTTTAATTAGGTAGTTAGTATTAGTTATGTTATATATATTTAATTTATATATAGTATATATATAGTATATTATACTATATATTTATACTAATTTATATAATATATAGCAACTATGTTCAGTAGTTCTTACTACAAGATAAATTGGCAACTATGCGTCTTTCTGAAAATTCGCCAACGTTCTGCTGCGCTTAGGGATATGTGGAAAAGTAAAAGGGACTTCCGATCAGCACCCGAAGATTTTGAGGTGAGATAAAGTAATAGGTCAAGAACATGATGACAAGTCGTTTTCAGATTTTTAATGTGCTGTGCTTATGCTTGGTGGTCATCCAGATTTAGTCCCATAAATTTGACTTGCAAAGTTACAGGAATGGGTGAACATATAAGGTTAGGTTCGCAGGATGGAAGTGGCAGGTTCTTCGACTCCCTTTTTTACAAAATAGTACTGCTAAAGGTTTGGTGGGTGAGAAATGTAAGCCATGGAAGTTACCAAATTGTGAAACATTCTCAATAGCTAGTTGAAGTTGGCGTTCAGGAAATACTAGCCTGCCATCAGTAATGCATAGCGCCAAGTTATCAATATATATATATATATATTCTCCCAGGTAGGGTTTTGGCCTTGTCAGTTAGACCAGCATCTTCCTCCTTCTGGCATCGACATACTTGATATCAGAGCACTTTAGAAAACATATTTCTTAGTGCAATGGTTTTCGATGCTACTTAGTTCTTGAGCTATATACTCTAAGGTAGAGTTTCACTCTTTCAGTGGACCTAGCATCTTATTCCATTTGGTTAGAAACTCGTTCCCAGAGCTCCCTAGAAGATCGTGTTTCTAAGCTCATAAGTCCCTGATGTTGGTCCTGGAGTAGTCCAGGCAAGAAAGTAAAGGGTTGGGTTGCTAGCCCTGTCGCCCTGGAATTCTGTGAAATAAATCTTCATAAGAACTGGGGGCACCGAATATCCTTTCTTCATGTAATCAATTGATATCAAAAACAAAGCAGCTGTTTCTCAAAATAACTAGTATGTGACACTTTGATGCATTACACTATTGGTGTTATAATTTGTAGTTATTAATTTCTAATATGCCCGAAAGGTATAAAGTATCAATTATTCAAACCCTAATCCATAGAGTATAAGAAAAGAAAATCTATTCTTATATTTGATAATCTCAAATTTTAAAATTAATAACGTTCTTAATCTGAACGACATATTCGGATTTGCGTAGTTTCAAATCTTCATTCGAAATTAAAAAATATAATTCAGTGGTTTTCAAACTGTGTGCCGGTGCCGCGATTTATATTTGTGGGTGCCGCGCTCTAACGCCGAGTGCCCGTGCTCTAACCGGAATGTCTTCTCAAGCTCAAGGAAATTATTGTTCAGAAAAATTACAATAAAATAAGAAAATATTCAAATCTAGTGGTATTTTTTTTCTTCTTAGGCCTTTAGACTCTTAGAGAACAAAATTATATATTATATATATTATAATATATTAATTATTTATATTATATATAGTATATTAAGAGTATATATATACTATATATATATATATTATATATTTATATATATATATACTAGTATCGTATAATATAATATATATATTATATATGGGATGCTCGGGCGAACAAAAAAATTCTTGATGTGGTATTGCGAGATGCACCCCATTTTGAAAACCACTGCTTTAGAAGAATTTAAATTTGACAAATTTTTCAAAGAGAAGACGGAATTAAAGCATAATTGGTCAAGGAAAATGGTTTAAGCCAGAAAAAAGAAAGTTTTCCATTGTAAGTAGGCTACTACAAAACCGGACGGAGTGTCCTCATATTTTATTTAATAACCGTGGTCCATTGTTGCGGAGGTATACAGATAGTTATCGTTGTGTATCAGTTTAAATGTAAAGAAGTAGGAAAAGAAGTAGGATGTAATTCTCTTATGTGGGATACACAACTAACAGCTTAAGAACCCGAATTATGCAACACGTTGTTAAAAAAAAAAAAAAAAAAACAAAAAAAAAAAAAAAGCAGTATAAATATGGGAGCATTACACGAAGAACGCATATCCCCTCCTACAGTTGAAATTGTTATACTGGTTTTAAAATCTTGATTCACGTTGGTGATTTCAACCATCTTCATATAGCAGAATCTCTTTTTATTAAAAACTAAAGCCAGACATTAATGTGAATTTAATGAATGATTACGGTATTGTTTATACTGATTTTGAGTTTTTTTTGCAGGTACACCTGGTGTCCATGATAAAAGTTGTATTGCAAAATAATGTATGCTTTCTTTGATTTTTCATTGAAATTTTTTTAAACTAACAATTAAAGTTAAATAATTTTAATTATTTTAGATTTTGAAATTTATTATTTATTGTAAATTTAATTAATATAAATAGTTAGTTTATCGTGATCATGCCTGAAGTATACATTGCGAGAATATTTGGTACAATATTAAAGGCTTTAAACTTCTTTTTATATAGATGTTGTCCCTAAATATACATTTTACTGAAAACAAAATGGTATTTTAGAAGAAATAGAAAGAACTTTCAAAAAATTAATTATTTCGTGAATATTTCAATAAAATTTTGTTTTTTATTAGATGTCATATTATTTCCACCACTTTTTATTTTTCTCCAAACATATTTGTTCCGGGATTTTCCCCTAATTCATTTTTTTTGAAAAATTGTAAAAAAATGCTAGCAGAATTCAGAATTGGGTGAACACTTTTCTCGATTTTTTTAATAATATACTATATATTATATAGTATATATATTACTTATTTATTAGGTGGATATGATATATATATAAACATATATTTATTTAAAAGTATTAAAAATTATAATATATAATATAATATAAATAGTGAGCTATATAACTAGTAACATATATATTATAAATCTATTATATATATATAATATATATATACTAGATATATTTTTTGTCACTGCTCTGCTCTCTCTCTCTCACAATGCTTTCGACCACCTCTCGAATAGCCTCCTCTCTCTCTCGCTCCTCTCGCTCCCTTACTCTTCTTTCTCATCTCTCACCTCATCGCGAATGTCACAATCTCATCTTCAAATCTCATCCTCCTCTCTCTCTCTCGTATAATATAATAAATATATATTATTTTATATATTATATATGTATAATTATATATATATTATTAGATATATATATAACTAAAGTAGATAGTATATACCGTAGTAGTTTATATAAATTATATATATATAGGATATATATTGTATACGTAATATATATAATATAAGTATTGTCTACGTCTGCCAGACAGACGAGCAGGATGTGTTAATTTTCACTCTCTCCCAAGGGATACTGCTACAAGCTTGGAACCTTCTATGGGTTTCTTTTATATAGATGCATTATAATTCCGGGTGGACACCTGTGACTTTTCTGTTTTTGGCTCCACGAATGCGACATTGGAAGATGGCAGGGTCGTTATTACGTGTTCTGAAGCACCGCGATTACCAATGAATGGTGGCCGGCTTCTCGATGTCGCCGCAGCTGATGGTGCTGCCGTGGTGGTCGATGTCGGGGCATTCTAAGCGATATAATAGGTTCGAGAGATGATTGTAATTCGTAACTTAGTTCTTTTCCTGATTCTTGAGCGTGGCAAAGAAGTTGTTCTGGTATTTAAATCTGGAAGTATGTTTTGTCTGAGCAACTATATTATCTACGTGCTAACTCTCCTAATTTCTAAAATATTTGAAAGACTAATTGTTTGTTATGGCTTAGTAACTATTTTCCTGGTAACAGACTTGATATCATAAATAACTCCAATATTGTTGTTTTTTCTCAAAGGGCCCTTGTGCCAATATTGTAACAAGGCCATATATTAAAGTTAAACTCAAGGGTGCTTGGAGGCTTTTTCAGGAAAGTGCTATGTTCTGGTGTTTTCTGTGATCTACGTAAGGCCTTTGACATACAGTTTTAAATCAGTAGATATAGTTGGCTTCATAGAAATGTGTCAGCCGGGTCTTGCTCATTATTTAAGATCTTACCCGTGACTAACCTAACAGGACCCATTAGGTTCAAGATCAACGGTGAGAGCTTCCCTTGATGTTCCAGTTGTTTTGATGTTCCGGTATGGCTCAGAGACCACGATCTGTTCTGGGGGCCATTCTTCTTTAATATTTATATTAATAATCTGAATCTGCTTCTTAGTCACATTTGTCTTGTGATGTACGCAGAAGATATTGCTTCTTACTTCCTATCAGACTTGAATAATTTAGGCCTACCTTTTTGGGCTCTCTTCAGTGAGGAGCGGAAATTGAAAATTGCTTCTTGATAGGTTGTCAAGTTAACCCAGGTTTCTCTCTTAAATGCTGCAAGAAAAAGGCCTGCTTTATTCAACCTTTGCCAGATTAAGAACATTAGACTCTAGAAAGTGAATAAGAAGAGTGCTTTGAAAAAGGTTCGGTCGTTTTAAAATATCTTGGGGTTAAGTGATCTAGATGAAAATCTTTCTGAAATTTCATGGACCAAGTCAGTTTAAGTAATATCCATACTTCCTCAACGACTTATTTGAAGTCATGTTTTTCAGTCAGCTGGGAGGTAGAGGTTTTTATCAACTGAAAGGCTGCTAGGAAAATGTAATACTGTGTATTATAAAGTATTTTTTTTTTAAGCGTTATTCTATGAAGTTGCTTGTTGGGGGCGGGTATTGGAGGATTACTTGCTTCTTCAACTGCGAGAGACCGAACGCGAGGTATATTACAGAATAAGATAATTGAAGTTCTTTTTTGCTCAGTATTTGATGTTGCCTCATCTTCTGCATATAATAATGAAATGTTGGTTAATAATTTTCTTTAATAGGTATGTGATGTTGATTTATTTAAGGCTAAGACACTCGTTGAAATGTACTGTAATGTTTAAACTTTCAACACTAAAAATTAACCCATTTCATTTTCCTGAATATCTAATACAAAGTTGCTTTCGCGGTGCATAGTGCTAGCTGATGAAGTTCGACGGCTCATACAAAAAGATCCACTATGATTTTTGTACTGCATTTCCTAAGTGACAAATGCTAAAACTTTATAAAATTTTTTAATATAATTCACCTAAGTAGTTTGGTGTATTGGATTCTCTACCCTGAATAGAAATAACACGTTAGTCCATATGCCAAACTCTATCTGCGAACTTTGTAAGAGGAAATATATAAGAGCTTACTGTTTTGCAAGAGTATTAATTTAAGGCTGCTTGGGTGTGATTTTCTTTTGCTTGAAGGGTCTATCTGATCTTCATCAATTGGGCTTTCTTCCAAAGATTTACTAAATTGGATTTTACATTTTTTAAAATTTTCCTATTTTTATTGTTCACAGCACAAGTGTTATGAATATTTTATGTATGGGGGTGGTCTAGGTTCTTAATTTTGTAATTTTTTTATTTTGTAATTACTTAATGTAGAATATATTATCTATGCTATCATATTCTAATCTATTCTATCTAACTTATCACTTTATCTATCCTAGTCTATCTAGTCTATCTAATCTATCCTATCTATCTATAACTAGGTAAAGTTGTATCGTATCTAATCCATATTATCTATCATCTATCTATCTATCTAATCTATCTATCTATCTATCTATCCAATCTATCCTATCTATCCTATCTATCTATCTATGACTATCTATATTCATATTATATCTATAACATCTATATATCTATCTATCGTCAATTGATCAAATTCTATATTCTATATTCTATACTCTATATTCTATATATATCTTATATATCTATTAATCTAATATATATCTGGAGTAGTAAAATATCTATCCTATCATTTATATTATAATAATATATATAATATATATTATATATATATATATATATATATATATATAATATATATATATTATATATAATATATTATCATAATATTTATAGTATATATATAAAATAAACTAACTAATATTATTATTATATATATATTATTAATATTATTGTATATTAAATATATACAATAGGTATATATATATATATATTATTGTATACGGTATCACGTTATAGAAGAATGTTCGGAAATAGGGGAGGAGTAGGAGAAGAAAGGATATAGTGGAAGCCTATATATTCAATTTTATTATATAAATGGCAATTATTATATATATATATATATTTATATATGTAGTATTATATGATATATAAATAATTTATATATAATATATATATAACATAATAGTATAATATAGTTTAATATCTATTAATGATATAAGAGATATTGAAAAGCTTAAAAGTGATAGTAGTATATTATTATATACTAATATAAAATATAAATATATATAATAGATATATATCTATATATGATAAGTATATGATTAAATATATATACTATTATGGGATATATATATATACTATATATAGTATATTTAAGTTATATATATTAATATATGTATATATAGATATATATATAAATATAGTAATAAAGTCATATTTAGGTAGTATGATATGAGTATAGTATAGTATATAGTATATTATATAGAATGGTATATATATTGTATATTGTTAAAGATAGATGTTTTTATATATTGAAATAAAAATCTAATGTTAAAGTAGATTAATAAAATAAAATTAGTATATGAATATTTAAATATAATAATATATATCTATATATATTTTATATATCTATCTATCTATTATAATTATATTATTATATATATGATATATGATATATGATATTATATATAGTATCATATATATAGTATATATGAATATATATATATATATATATATATTATGACTAGTATAATATATACTATAATAATATCTTCACCAAGGCGATAGAGGGAGACAACTTTATTATTGTAAGTAGAAGAATTCCAAACACATTATATGATTATAGTATATATATATATATTATATATATATATATATAATATATATATATATATATATGATATATATGATATATATATATATATATATATATTAATAACGTTAATAAATTATAAATTAAGAAAGATGGGAGTTTGTCTTCTGAATACATCCCATCCTTCATACCCATTCTTTCATCAACTGGTCAATTCTGACAGAACATTATCTGTATTTCATTATATGGAGTATATTTATTGCTCAACTGAGTCTACAATTGCAAGTAAAGAAAATCGACCCACCTTGCACATTTCACTTTGAGTATCATTTAACTAATTTAAGATGTATTGCAGAAACGATGAATTTTATTTTCTTAAAATAATAATTTTCATTATTTATTTTAAAAAAATGATTTGAATTGTCACTTCATTTTAACAATATAATTTTTTTTTATAAAATTAAAAAACTAATTATGTGAATGGAAAGGTTGCCAGATATTTCCGAATGAATTATTTTAGTGTGACTAAACTTGTACCAAATGAGGTTTTTATGAACGAGTAAGGTGTTCTGTGTCTTTGAACAAGCTCCAAACCTCAGGGAGTCCATACCATCAGTTGCGTATTCATCACAAGAATAGTATGGGCATGCTCCGACAATGGCGGTGACGCGCACGTAAGTGTGTGGTGTGGGTGTGGTGTGGGTGTGTGTGGTAGTGTGTGGTATTTGTACCACAATAATAAAATAATTAGATAAAAAATTGCTTTGAGTTGTTTACAATTTACACTCGTTTCAACAAACTTTTAATTATAATTTAGACAAACAAGAAGACACAATTAATTAAAAATGTATGGTCTTGAAAACATCTTAAAAATTAAATTAAATTTTAGTATTATATATTATATATTAGTATATATATATAATTTATATATATATACTATATGTAATATATATATATATATATATACTATATATATATGTATATGTATATATAATATATAATATATATATATAGTATATATATTATTATTGTTGTGTTGCGTGTGCGTGTGCGTGTGCGTGTGCGTGTGTGTGTTGGCGTGTGTGTGTGTGTGTGTGTGAAAGAATCCCATTAAATTAAGTTCTGCTTTCCGTATAGGGGACTGGGTTTGGGACCGGTTACCGCGTCTTTTATACCTTCTAGGAAACTTTGCATGGCCCCAACAATGGTGGTGAAGTCGTAAACGACCTTGCATTTTCGGGAAATGTATATGGAAACGTCTGGGTACATCTAATGTGAGAGAAATAACACCAGGAAGAAGAAGAGAGAGGTGATGAATTGCAATTCAGAAACGTAAATTCGATCCCTGTTTTGATTGTGGCCGGAACAAAGTGAAGAAAGTGGTAAAGACGAGTGTTGTAGGTTGTGAAATGTGTATGTGATGGAGTGAAGAGGAATGAGAGGAAAGAGAAAAGACAAAGGAGTTTCCAGTTGAGCGTTTGTAACGAAAGCCATATTGGCCATCAGAAATTAGATTAAAAGAATTAAGATATTACAAATCTTTCTTTTGAGGAGAGATTCGAAAACTTTAAAAAGAGTAGTTTTAGGAGAAAGAGAAGAGAATGGGATGTATGCCTATATCTCAGACAGAATCACGTCGTATTATGCTCTTTGAAGAACCCCCTCCGAGCTCTGAAGAACCCCTCCTGCCGGAGTAGTAATCATTCCAGCTGATATTAAAGAAGTTAGACCGCAAATCCGTCCAATTTGCGACACCGAAGTCTCAAAATGTTTCCACCTTTAGGTGGAGGTCTTTTATGCGGATATATTTGAAAGAGAACGTGAATCAGAGATACAAAGATATCAGAAGGTTACTCGGATGACATGATTCTTAGGCTGTATTCAAGAGAATCATTAGAAGTTAATAAAAGATCAAGAATATTAGGTGTTCATTCCCAAGACGATAGAGGGCACGGGTAGGGAGGTGCAACCTATTTTGCTTCATGGTTTTTTCTGAATAGATAGAAGTGGAGGAGACTATTTACCGACTGTAATCTTGGAAACTGGAAGAAACCCCATTGACGATGGTTCACAAAACGGATACGTACAATGTGGTTTCAATGAGAGAAAGAGAAGAGAGAAGAGAGAGAAGAGAAGATATGAAGAGCAAGAAGAGAAGAGAGAGAAGAGAAGAGAAGAGAAAGAGCAGAAGAGAAGAGAAGAGTAAGATAAGAAAGATAAGATATAGATAGAGATAAGGAAATAAAAGATTTTTTATTTATTATCGTAATACAGTAAATTTGTTTTAAATTTAAATTAAAATCAAAAAACTAAATAATAATAGTCATGGAGTAAAATGACTGGAAAAGAATCTTCTCTACTTTGTACAAACCATATCTTTCGCTTTTGTAAGGCATCAAGTGCATTTTTTCGAAAAATATTTGATACTGTGCATTTTGATTGAAATAATTGTTTCGATTATTCATCAGTCTACGTCTAATCAAAAGATATTAGCACCATGGAGAATATGGTTTTATCTATTAAAGAAATTTTAATATTGTCACATTGCTGTAATTAGAAATAATGTTTAAACGTTATTAAACATTCCCCTCCCCAGCCCTGACTATATCACGAACATCCCAGTCTTCTTTATCGCATTGGTTGTAAGAGCCAGTTTTCAAATTGTTTATACAATTGACTGCACTTATTTAGCTCAATCTAACCACTTTCGCACATTAATTTGCTCAGTAAACATCTTGGAGTACAAGTATGATCTTAACAAGCAGACCAATCATTATTTCAGAATTCAGCTGATTTACCTAAATCTATATGGATAGATAGATAGATAATAGATTGATAGATAGAATAGATAGTAGATAGATAGATGATAGATAGATGATAGATATATAAGATAAGATAGATAGATAAGAGCAGGATGAAGAGAGAAGAGAGAAGAGAGGAAGAGAGAGAGAGAAGAGAGAGAGAAGAGAGAGGAGAGCGAGAGAGAGAGGAAACGATGTTCTAATTTGAAATTTAATTAAGTACCGCTAACTGCTATTAATTAAAAGTGGATAAGTACGAACAGCATGGTTTGGCAGGCAAATTGGGAAGAAAACCTAGGTCAGAGTTTGAAAATTCTGAAACAATCCAAATTATAAACCAGAAAAATATATAAAATCGTGTTCTCTCACTGGTATCGCACAACAATCCGATCTAGCTGAAATTGGAGGATAATGAGAGAATCAGAAATGGGAACAGAGTAAGGATTTGTCAAGGTCTCAAGAACCTGAGGTTTCTGTCAAGTAAAAAGAGGTAAGTCAAAGGAAAGAGACATGGTGTTAACAAGTGGAAATTGGAATTTAAACCGTGAATTTTGGTAAAAAAAATGAATAAAATAGGATCGTGTGCCCAGACTAACGGTCCGGGGCCTCATAAGTAATAGAGGCACCAAACTCCATCCCCAAGAGCCCGCCAACTTCAAAGTGATAACCCAGGTTAGAAATTGAACTAAGGACATTGATTTTTTGATGTCCCCCCCCCTACAAACATCCCGAGGAAGTTCACGCATTTTCCAATCTGTTAATATAAGAAATTGAAAATGTTTGTGTTGTTTGTAAATCCTGGTCGGGTATAATGTCTGTTATATTGTGCGTGTTATGTGTGGTGTTTGTGTGTTCCCTTCATTTAAAATGTTTTATATTAAATTTTATTTTTACTTTTTTAAATGTTTTTGTTTTTTTCGTATAAGTTACTTTACTTATTTTTTTTTTTAATCATACGGAAATTATCATCAATTTGGAAAGTTTAAATATAAACCTCGTGCAGCTTTAAAAATTCCGAATTTTTATAATTCTTGGCGAAACTTTTGGAGTCAAAAAAAATCGGTGACTTTCATGTAATTTAATTTTAAGTTACAGGACTTTACAAGTTTAAAAGTTTAAAGAATTCTCAATTCGAGTTCGTAAGTAAGAAAAAAAAAATAGACAATAAAAAATAATCAGACAGAAAAAGACAGCGAAACAAAAAAAAAAACCAATAAAAACATCAACCAGATATCGTGACATTTGGGCGATTTAATAAGAGCTGCCAAATGATCATTAACTCTCTCCATTCATGCTATTTTTTTCCTCGCTCAAATTTCAAACTCTCATTGCTGTTGGTCATGGTTTATATAATATATATATATATATACTAGTAATATATATATACTATATAAATCAATTATTATATTACTATTACATAATTGTCTAATATAATAGTATATAATATAAGTATACCTATATATATATATATATATACTCTATATGACTTATATATATATATATAGTATATATATATGGACCATTTTAAGAGGTTGATTCGTTAATATAGGTTGGTTATTTAGGTTAGGGTTTGGTTAGGTTAGGTTACCCTATATTGTGTGTAATGTATTTACCCTAAAAATTATTCAAATTCGATACATTTTTTATTGGATGTTTAATTCTTTGCTAATAAATTTGATTAAATAATATATATATATATTATATATAATATATGTATATATATATATATATATATATATATATATTATATATATATATATATAGTATATATAGTAGGTATATTCATATATAATACTAACTATATATATCTTATATGTATATATATATATATAAATTACTATAATATATATAATATACTAGTACTTCAAAGAAAGAATAAGTTGAATGTTTCTAAAAGATAAATTTCATAACTTTTTTTTATTATTAAAGTTTTTTGAAAAACGAAGAGAGGTTTTGAAGTAATTATATATATACGCCGGTATATATATATATAATATATATATATATATATATATATATATATATATATGATATAGATATCTATATATATATATATATATGATATATTTATACTAAATAGTATAATATATATATATATATATAGGGATATATATATATATATGATGTATATAATATATATATATATATATAATATCTATATATATATACTATATATCGTATATGTATATTATTATATATATATATATATATATATATACTATATATATATATTCATATATATATATTATATATATATACTATATATTACTATTTATATATATATCTTATTACCTACACTTATATATATATTATATTATATAGCTATATAATATTAATATATATATATATATATAAATATATATATATATATATATATACTATATATATTATATACTATAATATACTTCTATCGTCTTGGTATGAACATAATAAACAATAATAATATAATAATAATAATAATAATAATAATAATAATAATAATAATAATAATAATAATAATAATAATAATAATAATAATAATAATAATAATAATAATAATAATAATAAATAAATATAATTAAAAACTATTTAAGAAGAAAATAAATTGTTGAATATTAGGTTATATAAATAAAGAGAAAAAAATTGTTATTCTGGAATGAAACAAAATATCTTGAATTTATCCCATATAAATGTATTTTCATATTTTTCCCTACATAAACTATGAAGTATAATTTACAGTGCAATTTGCATATATATATATATATACTATATAAGTATATATACTATAATATATATATATATATATTACATATATACTATACATATATTTATTATATACTATATTAGTATATTTATATTATATATATAACGTATATTATATTACTAGTATATATAATATATATATATGTATATATATGTATAATAATTATATAATATATATATATATAATATATATATATTTATATTTAAATATAATATATATAATATATTATATATATATATATTATATATATAAATATATAATATATCTATTATATAATATATATTATATATATATATATATATATTATAATAATATAAACTGTAATATATATATATATGTAGGGTATATATATAATAATATATAATATATTATTATATAATATAATATAATCTATATATATATTATATATATATAATATATATTATAATATATATAAATATATAAATAGTACAATATATTTATACTTACTATATATATATTATATATATATTATTATATTAATTATAATATTATATAATCATATAATATATACTATATATATATATATAGTATATATATTATATATAAATGAGTATATATATCAATATATATTATATAAGTATATTATAAATTACTATATATATAGGACATTATTATATGTAGTATAATAATTATATATATAGTATATATATATATTATATATGATATATATATATATTCAGTATCTTTTTCTGTCTCTGTGTCTATCTCTCCCTCTCCTCCCATCTCCTAATCTTAGTTCGTTTTTCTCCTTAGTAAACGGTTTTAAAACGAAGGAAGCTTCCATGGCATCTACGTTCTTTGCACCTCTTCTTCTTTCCCTTCTTCTTCGCCTTCGTTCTTGCTTCTCATCGATATAATTCCGTATGATCAATCCAATTTTAGGTTCCCATTTGTGCGCGATATTAATTCATTTCATTCACTTGTGTCCTCTTAGTATATTATATATATATTATATATATATATATAATATGATATAATATATATATATATAGATACTATATTATATAATATATAATATCTATTATATATATTAATATATAATATATATAATTATTATATGTATATATATATATTATAAATATTATATTGATATATATATATATTATATTATATATATTATATATATATATATATATTATATATATAATATTATAGTATATATATAATATATATAATTTTATATAGTATCTATATATTTATATAAATATATATATTATGATATATATATATATTGTATATATATATATCTTATATCATATATAATATATATTATATACTATATATATTTATATATATATATATATATAATATACTATATATATTATAGTAATATATATATATATTATATATATATATATTATAATATATTAGTATATATATATATATATATATATATATATTATATATATAATGCCTTATTCTAAGAGGTAGTGTTTATAATATACTTCTTTATTCATCGCAAAGGAGTAATAAACGTTTTTTAGGACCGTTTAGAAACCATTGAAATTGGAATAAGTTTTATTATAATTAAGGCCATGGTTATTACTGATAAGCACAAATTCCTATAAAAGATATTGTTAATAATTCCAGAATGGCCTCTCCTCGTGTGTATGAGAAAGTTATTTTCCTATAGAGCTATCGTGTCTAGAGTGTGGACTAAGGTTTTTGACTTTTTGTTGATATTAAAATGTTGTACGAAAGTAGTACTAGATTTGTTAGATAAATCTCAGAGATAAAGTTCCATGGATACAAATCTTACAAATATATAGGATTTTTGGTATATTATAAATAATCTTGAAGAAATTAAATTTATTCTATTTTTGTATTTCAGACGGTACCAAAAGAATAGAACTAGACACACACCCTCCCTCCTCTCTAATACAAAAGAAGCGATTAATGTATTTAGAAGTTGGATCCTTGAAGTAGAGTATTGGTCCGCTATTTAAAACTTCTTTTAATGAGGAATGAAGTCCTTAGATGGGGAAAAAATAAGATATATATTAGAATAGTTCAAAACCGACATGATAGTCTGATCTAACATCTATCTAATTATCTCATATATAATCATCTAAGAGATAAAAAATAGACAATTATACTGAAACTAAATAGGACTATTAAGGTTACCATAGAAAAAGCTTTGCATCTGCAAAAAAGAGTATTACCTAAAGAATATGTAAACACTTCACTACTCTCTTAATCATCCATATCATTCGTATAAGGTCTTGTCATGGTATGTTAGCTACAAAGTTATAGTTACTAGTTACACGTAAACACACACACCTAACAGCACAACCACACCACACACAACACACTCGCACTATTCTTATTTAGTATGATTTACATATATAATAATAAGTATTACTATTACTACATTATATTACTCTATCACTATAATATATGTACCTGATCTGTTGTGTGTGTGTGTGTTGTGTGTGTGTGTGTGTAGGTGTGTGTGTGTGTAGGTGTGTGGTGTGTGTCGTGCTGTGTGGTAGTGTGCGTGTGAAATTTGAAAATACTTTAAAAAGAAAAAGAAGAAAGATAATAGAGATTTAGGGAACAGATATATTTGAAATATTAACTAATTTCCTTCGTTTTCGGTTTATTGGCGCAATTCAACAAAAGTAAGCTTTTGCCATTTTCGTCTCAGAACAACGCTAAAATGAATTTTAATTGATGCCATTTCGAATTTAATTCCAATGGCAATCCGATCTAGTTGGCTCTCTCCTCTCTTACTGTATCTCTCTCCTCTCGGTCTCCTCTCTCTCGTCCTCCTCTCTCGTCCGTCTTTTGCCATATGCGTCCTCTTCTCTCTCTCCTCTCTCTCTCTTATGCATCACCCTTTCTCTCTCTCTTCTCTCCTCTCTCTCTCTCTCTATCTATCTATCTATCTATCTATCTATCTATCGTATCTATCTATCTGTATAACTATCTATCTATCTATCTATCCTATCTATCTAATCTATCTCCGATTTTTAGTAATTCTAAAGGCATGATGGTGTAGATCCTCAATATACGAACTTATAGTTTTAATCATTGATCCCAATGACTTCTTACTACAAGCAGTTGGCCTAAATGGTTACGATGCTAGGGACTGTCACGAAGATGAATGGAATTCAACCCCTATTTAGGTGGCTTCTCTTAATCTTGTAACAAATAAACAGATAAGTGGAAGAGATCAGGAAAGGATGAAAACAGCTGTGCTAAGCAGTAGGTGTAACTATAGGGGAACGCCAGAGGACGCAAGTGGGGGGGGGGGGGTAAGGACCCTCCAGATTCCTAATTGGGGGCCAATATCCCAGAAATTTGTTTAGTCAAGTAATTTTATCATAAATATGGCTTGTATAGAATTATTCTCAAATCATCAAAGTGGGCATGGTGCCCCTCCCCCCCTGTCAGAAAAAATGTTCCATTGTTGCGTCAAAGGTGGTAAGGAACTATCCATCATTTCGCATAAGACTAGTACATTAGGCCGCTTCTATACCAGCACTTAAAACGGGACGTTTTTGACGCCTTTTAACGCAAAGTTATTGAAGCGCTTTAAACGCAACGTTTTTGACGCTCTTTAAACGCAACGTTTTTGACGCGCTTTAAACGCAACGTTTTTGACGCTCTTTAAACGCAACGTTTTTGACGCGCTTTAAACGCTTTAGTTAGAAGTTGGTTATGGCAAACGTTCTCTTCTTTGTATGAAGTTTAACGTTTTTAGTTTTATTCTATTAATATTATTTATTTTGCACCCACCGTACAGGGGTTTGGACGACACACCAGGTGTGGTGCGGTGCGTGGTGCGCACTTTTGGTGGCGGTGCAGTGCGGGTGCGCGTGCGGTTGCCGTGCGGTAGCCACACAAATCCAGTGCACGATGGCGTGTTGAAATTTTTAAAATATAGAGGTGAGGTGCGATACCTGTGCGGTTGGCGGTGCGGTCGCGTGGTGCGGTGCGTGTGCGTGTGCGGTGCGGTGCGGTGTGCGGAGCGACGGTGTGCAATGAAACATAGAGGTGGCGGGCGCGACAATAACGCTTTTGCGATGCTCTGTGAGTGCCGTCTCAAATATCGGCCTGTCTCTCGGTCTCTATACCCCACACCGTGCTTTGTTTTTATTATGTAATTTCGCCCACTGTCTATTCCGAGTTATTCTAGCAGATTTAAAAGATGGAATTTCTTTTAATAGAGGAGGAATCGTATATACTGCGTAAACTTTTTTAAATTTTGATTTTATTTAATTTATTTTAACTTTTTAAAAAAATTATTATATAACATACTATATATACATATAGTATATATATATATATACTATATATATATTATATATATATATGAATTATATATATATATATATATATATATATATATATATATATATATTATATTGTACGCTAGTATGATTTATCAAGTTATATATATATTAGTTGATTTATTCTTATATTATATTATTATATAATATATATATTATATATATATAGTATACGTACTGAAAATGTATGATTAAAAAAAGGAAAATAAATTCAATGTTACTATTTTATTTAGAAAGTATTCCGCGCTATATGGGGTTCTAAATTATGCAAATATTGGCACTGAAATTCATGTAAATTTTGGGCGGGGACCTTTTTCGGCTCTCGTGTGCTGTGCCAAGTGCCATTTTTAATCCCCTAATTGGTGAAGGAAAAATATATAAATTATAGGAATTTTCATCATCATCAAATTTTTAATTCAGATGAACTCTAAAGGTTATATATATATATATAATATGATATATAGTGGCTGTTTGTTCATATATATATACGTCATTGATTATTCATTATATCCTTATATTTACACACAGGTTCACTTACTCTCAATCATGCCATACACACGCAGTCGGTCTATGTTGTCTGCCGTGCGTCGCACCATTATCTGTTCGTGACCTTCGACCAGGGTAAGGTGTGTTGTCAGGTCCGGCTGCACCCAAGTCCACCCATCCACCACAAGTATTAGATCCGTATCGATCGAACGAAAACCTCTAATACTATAATTGTGCAAAAGTAACCACTAGAAGGAAACTGTACGTAAAACATGTACATATCGACACCGACCCATTCCCAACATCGTCATCTACTCATCGATAGTTAATCCATACAATCTCACTTAGCATGCGTTTTCAGAATTGTGTATATATATATATATATATATTATATATATATAATAATTATATATATATATATATTATATATTATTATTAATTATTATTATTTATTTTAAAATACTACACTTTTTCCCCATTGAGCGGGGTAGTGGTATGTACAGCCTCTCTCATTCACACTTCCTCTCATCTCGCCTCACCGCACCTCCTCCACACCCAGCTCTATCTCTCGCCAACACACTACCCTCTTCCTCCCATCATCCCTCCCTCCTCCAGCATCTCCTTTATTTCATCCATCCACCTCCTTCTTGGCCTCCCCCTTCCTCTCCTTCCTATCCCTTCCCCTTCCAAACTCTCCTAACCACTCTCTGTTCCTCCATTCCCACTAGATGCCCATACCATCTTAACATTCCCTTCTCCGCTCTTCCCACCATACCATTCCTCCAATCACATCTCTCCCTCATCACCCTATTCCTAATCCTCTCCCTTCTGCTTACCCCACAAACCGCTCTCAACCCTTCATCTCAAATACTTCCAACTTCTTCCTGGACCTGGCAATCAACCCCCACGTTTCACACCCATACAACACGCTGGGTACAACAAATTTTTTTTCAAAACATCACTTATCTTAACTTTCTTCTGTGGATAAATCCCCCCTTTTTCCATAATTCTCGTCAGACTACTCAAAGCTTCATTCCCTTCTCCTACTCTATGTCCTATCTCCTCCTTCATCCCTCCTCCCCCCTTACCCAAGTCCACCCCTAAATATCTAAAGATCCTTTCTTCTTCCAATAACTACACCCTACTTCTAACTCTGACCCCGTCCCGTCCTCTCTTTTCATCTCCTTCAAACACTAAGACTTTACTCTTACCTGGGTTTATTTTCAGCCCTTTTGTCCCATCAGCATTCTCTCAAAAGCTCCTCACCATACGCTCAGCCCTTCCGCCGTTTCTTCGCCACAAGGGCAGTAATCGTCGCGCAAACAGTATCATGTTTCATTCCCTTCTATCATTTCCCATTCACAATTCCACCCGCCCTCCCTCCCTCACATTCCTCTGCAACACTCTCCAATAAACAAATTGAAAGCCACGGTGACATTACACACCCCTGCCTTAATCCTCTCACCACCCCAATCTCACTCTCCCCTCCTAAAACTCTCACACACATTCTACTATTCCTATAAAAGGCCCTAATACCTTTACCTAATTTGCCCCCCACTCCATTTTTTCCTCCAACACCCTCCACAATTCCCCCCTCTTCACTCTATTATATGCTTTCTCTAAATCTAAGAAACACCCATACACTTTCCCTTCCCTCTCTATACTTTTCTCCACAAAGCATGCTTTAGTGTAAACATTGGTCCACACACCTCGTTTCGCCATCCTTAAATCCTACCTTTGTTCTTCCCCATTCTCCGCTCCGTTAAACCTCTCACGTTCTCAATCAGTATTCTCCCATACACTTTCCTTACCACACTTAAGACATATAACTCTATAATTCCCACATTCCATCCTATCCCTTCCCCTTATAACATGGGGGACACACAAACCATCCTCCCAAGTGCCTGTGGTACCTCAGCATCCTTCCAACATATATTTTAAACCTTAACAGCCATTCCTCCACCCTAGTCCTCTTCTGAACAACATTTCTATTCTCAGCACCATTCCACAACCTGCGGACTTCCTTTTTTTTTTCCTTTATTCAGGCCCTATTTTCCTGCACATGTTGTATTATCATGCCTCACCCTTCCCTCACCTTCATTCCCCAACCTCACTTTTGTCAAAATGGCTTGCCTCCCAGCTCCCCCACCACTTCATTCAATAATCCACTTAAACTACTATTCCCCCAGCTCTTCCTACACCCTTATCTCTACTCCTATCACTATCCCCATGCTCTCCCTTAATCCTCTCCCACCCTCTTCTTTCTTCCTTTTTTCTATTCACTTCTTTTCCAGAACCTCTTACTTTCGGCGATTCAAAATTTCCGTCACTTTTCTCACCCTCATTTTTTGCTCTTCTCTTCGTCTCTCCACGCACTCTTTGCTTCACTCTAACCTTCTATTATTCCTCCAGCTTTCCTCTCTCGCTACATTCCCAACCATTTCACATAAGCCTCCTTTTTCCTTTCACCACCTCCTTACCTCCTCATTCCACATTTCACTCCCTTTCCTTCTACATGCACCCACCTTTTTACTCACATATCCCTTATTAGCCTCTTTCACATTGCTCTTTTAAATCTTCCTCCACTACTCCACCGTCCCCCATTCCTGTCCTTCAACGTCTCTCCACTACCTCATAACCTTCCTAAACTCCTCTCTTACAACACACTTCTCCTCTCCTCCATTTTTTCGCTACCTTTATACTTCTACTCTCCTCTTTTCTCCCTATCCCCTAACATCAACTCTCTCCACCCTTATCCGTGCAACCGAACGACCTAATATTTAGTGATTCGGCTCCGATATCGCGTCCTTCTCCCCCGCGGCCTTACTGTGCTGTCTGATAAAAATATGCGTTGTAGCAAATGGATCATAGGGACCAGGTCTGCCTCATTCGGGCTTCCCATTTGATACACACAGTTCAGGTTTTATCCATGAGCAGGGTCACCGCGGGCCCTCGCTCCTGCCCGTGAGTCTCACTCGTGTCTGTCCGTATGTATACTGTTATGATTCTCACTTGTTGTTGTGAATTCGGCGAGTTACAGTGCTTGGGGGCCGCGGACGCGCGCTAGTGGCATCTTGGTGCTTATCAGTAGAGCAACTCTACTATGGGGGTTGGTGGGCTTGCCGGTATTTGTGTGTCAATTCTGCCTGCTCTGCTAGTGGCGGGGCGAGAGTGGTCTATTAATTCTTCGCCTACGCGTCCTTCCTTCCACTCTGCTTTCAGAATCCTGGCCATATAGACATGTTTTCATTTGCCCCGAAACTTTCCCAAACTGTCACTGGCACTCACTTCGCTTAAGAGATGTTTGTTCTCTTTGTGTACTCGCCGTCGGCGGCTGGGTCGATTCAGCGTGGGTGTTCGAGCGTATGCGCATGTACAGAAACCCACATGTTCCCGGCCCCAGTTATTTTGTTGCACTTTGCAATCCGCAGCTATGTAGTGGCGTGGAAGCTCCAGCGCTGACTACACTTACCTGTGACTTTAGGTGGCTCCGAGCGCGGGTGCGTGGGTTGCGTCATAACTAATGTGGCCCAGCCTTCTTGCTCCGTCTCTCTGAGGTCTGTTCATTCACCCTGGGATATCACTTCGCGGGCTTGTGTATTGGTGGTGGCGATTTAAGTGCGCGGTGCGGCTTTTTCCCGGGCTTGGGCGAGCTTAGTGGTTGGTTCGGTGTTTAGGTCGCCCAGGGCCGGGACGAATCGCAGGCAGGTGGCGGTGTGATGTTTTCTTTCATTATAGTTGGATTTCAATTATATCGAATGAAGTTGGGTTTGGCGCCGGACGGGGAGGCGGTCCGAGGTTGTCGGTTTTGCGTCGTATTGAACTGCAGGAAGTGCCGGGTCCGTTTACGGCGGGGTCACGAGTTCGCAGTGACATCTCCACTCTAGCAGTGGTAGGCCTCCTCTCCTCTTTCCGCGCATCGTTTGTCTATAATCGGACACATATCTTTATAATAGGGAAATGATGTGGTCGCTGGTCATTTGGTGGCTGCTAGAACGTGCTTTTTGCAGAAGGTGTGCAGGTTACCCGTCACCTGGTAACTCCCAACACCCAAGGCCACCACCCCGCTCACCAATTTTACCGACAACAACAATATACAACAAGAAAAGTTAAAACGATAATGATAAACAAAAGGTTAAAACCCAACTCTATAATTTAATATTTATTCTAAAAAATACGTTCCCATCATGCAAGTTAATTTGAGTGGTTGAGTCTCGATGCATCGTGAGAGCCGTTGCGCAGAGCAGCGAGTCGTCGCGCAAGAACGTGAGGTTGAGCGGATAGTCGTTGTAGCTTGGTTTTGTACGGAGTTTATAGGTAGTCTGCATAGCAGGGTGGTGCTCTTATCGTAGTTGCTGGGTTAGGAAATGTGTTGTGGGATGGAGTGTTAGGGAGGGGAGATGTTGAGATGTTTGGGGTGGGGAGAGGATTGAGGCAGGGGTGTGTAATGGGTCTATTCAATTTGTTTATGGAAAGTGTTTGCAGAGGAATGGTGAGGGAGAGGAGGGGGGTGGAATTGATGAGTGGGAATGATAGAAGGGAAGTGAACATGATACTGTGCGGACGATACTGCCCTAGTGGCGAAGAACACGGAAGGGCTGAGGTATTTGGTGAGGGAGTTTTAGAGAGAAAATGTGTGGACAAAAGGGGCCTAAAATAATAAATCTAGGTAAGAGTAAAGTGTTAGTGTTTGAGGAGGAAGAAAGAGAGGGGGGAGGGGCCAGAGGTTAGAGTAGGGGGTGTGGTATTGGAAGAAGTAAAGATTGCTTTAGATATTTAGGGATGGATTTTGGTAAGGGGGGAGGGATGAAGGAGGAGATAGAACATAGAGTAGGAGAAGGAATGAGAGCTTTTAGTAGTCTGAGAGAATTATGGAAAGGGGGGGATTTATCACAGAAAGTTGAGATAAGTATGTTTGAAAAAATTTGTGTACCAGCGGTGTTGTATGGGTGTGAAACGTGGGGGTTGAAAGCCAGGTCAGAAGAGGAAGTATTTGAGATGAAGGGGATGAGAGCGGTTTGTGGGGTTAGCAGAAAGGAGAGGATTAGGAATAATGGGGTGGTGAGGGAGAGATGTTGATTGAGGGAATGGGTTGGTGGAGAGATTGCTAAGAGATGGTATGGGCATCTAGTGAGAATGGAGGAAAAGAGAGTGGTTAGGAGAGTGTGGGAGGCGGGGGGGATAGGAAGGAGAGGAAGGGGGAGACCAAGAAGGAGGTGGATGGAAGGAATAAAGGGATGCTGGAGGAAGGAGGGATGAGGGAGGAAGAGGGTAGGGTGTTGGCGAGAGAATAGAGTGGGGTGGAGGAGGTGGGTTGAGGGCGAGATGAGAGGAATTGTGAATGAGAGAGGATTGTTGGTAAAACTTCATATCAACAAAAATAGTGTAGTAAAATAATAATAATAATATAATTAATAATATATATATATATATATATATATATATATATATATTTATAATATATATGATATATATATTATATATAATATATATATATATATATAATATATAATATATATATATATATATATATATATATATATTAAATATAACCTTTAGAGTTCATTCTGGATTTAAAAATTTGATGATGATGAAAATTTCTATTATTTAATATATTATCCTTCACAATAGGGAGATTAAAATCCTCACCAGCGGTTGCGACGAAGCGAAGGGTCCCCGGTCCATACATGAATTCAGGGTTGCAATATTGCATAGGGATTTAGAACCCCATATAGGAAATTACATTTTTCTTGAAATAAATAGTAAACATTGGAATTTCCTTTTTTTTAATTTATAATTTTCTTATATATATATATATATATAATAATATATTTATTGATATTATTATAAATTATATTATATTATATATAATATATATATATAGTATATATATATATATATATATATATAATTATATATATATTATATTATATCATATTATTAATTCTAATTAATTATTATACTAATATATATATATGATATTAATTATAAAAGTTATAAATAAATAAATTTAAAAGTCAAATATTAAAAAAAAGATTTTCCAAAAAATTTCCGTTTCCTCTATAATTTAAAAAGAAATTCCATTCTTCTATAAATTTTCTGATAACGCAATCTAAAATGGCGTAAATTCATTTAATAATTTACTAAAATGGGGTGTGGGGTTGGCTCGGATTGCACCTGGCAATTTGTGGCGACCACACCGACCGCACAAAAGTCTTTTTGTCGCGCCGACCTCTGTTCATTGCACACCCGCTGCTCGCACAGCACCGCACGTCACCCGCCACCGCACCGCACACGCACCGCACCGCACGCACAGTATCGGCACTCACTCTACCTATTTTAAATATTTCCGCACCTCCGCGCTGCCCACCCTCGGATTTTGTGTGGCTCACGCACGGCACCCACGGACGGCACTGCACCGGCCACACACTCCGTCGCACACGCACCGGCACACACCCTGCTGTGTCGTCCACCCTAGTTACGGTGGCGTCAAAATAAAATATACTTTAATAGAAATAAAACGGCTAACCTCATCAAAAGAAGACGAACGTTTGCAACAACTTCTTAACTAGCGTTACGCCCTTCAATAAGGGAGGTGTTGGGTGACGTTTTCGCCTAACGCCATGTAAATAAATCAAGGTAAGGATTCAAACGCTACTGACTACTTCAATTTGGCGCTTTGAAAGGCGTCAAAGCAGTTGCGTTTAAAACGCTGGTAATAAGAACGCGGCCTATGTGTATCTAGTCTTATGCGAAATGATGGATAGTTCCTTACACCTTTGACGCAACAATGGATTTCTGAAGGGGGGGGCACCATGCCCCATTTATTTGAGAATGTTAAACAAGCCAATTAATGAATTTACTTTGACTAAACAAATTTCTGGGATTGCCAATTAGGAATCTGGGAGGGTTCCTTACCCCCCCCCCCCACCTGGTCCATCTGGGTTCCCCTATAGCTACGAACCTGTGCTTAGCCAACTGTTATCATCCTCTGCCTGAGGTCCTTTCACCTATTTGTTATTTTGTTTACAAATAAAGAGAAGACTACTATAAGGGATCTGAATTCCCGTCATCGTCGTGACGGTCTGCATCGTACATTAGGCACATTTGTAGTAGAGTCATAGGATCAGTGACAAAACTATACGTTCGTATATTGAGACTACAATATGCCCTAAATTAGCATAAAAAATCGATATTATATATATATATATATATATATATTTATAAATACATAGATATATAGATAGATTAGATAGATAGAAATAGAAGATAGAATAGCGAGAGAGAGAGGAAAGAGAGAGTGAGAGAGAGAGAGGAGAGGAGGGAGAGGAGAGAGAGAGAGACAGAGAGAGCGAGAGAGAGAGAGAGAGAGAGAGAGAGAGAGAGGAGAAGAGAGAGAGGAGAGAGCCAACTGATGAAGCCATTGGAATTAGAATTGCGAAATGGCATCGAATTTATAAATTATTTTAAGCGTTGTCCTGCAGACGAAATTGGGAAAAGTACTTTTGTTGAAGTTGCGCCAATAAAGCCGAAGCCGACGAAGGAACATTGTAAGTATCAATATATTGTTCCCTATTCTATTATCTTTCTTCTTTTTTTTATATTTAAATTCACGACCTACACAACACACACACACACAACACACACACTACACAAGCCACACCTACTACACACACACACACACAACACAACACACAGCGCACACTATATATATATATTTATATATATATATATATTATATATATCTATTATTATATATAGATAGATATATATATATATATATGTGTGTGTGTGTGTGTGTGGTTGGGTGGAGTGTATGGGTAGGTGTGTGTGTGTAGGTGTGGACATAGTACATTTAAAATTTGTATGATTAACACACAGCTCTATACAATGTTGATGATTTAGGAGTAGTTCTTTATTTTTCGCACTATTCCTTTAGTAATACTTTCTTTTTTGCAGATGCTCTTTTTCATGGCTAACCTTAATAGTCCTATTTAGTTTTTCAGACTAATTGTCTAATTTTTAATCTCTTAGATGATTATATATAGATAATTAGCATAGATACTTAGGATCAGACTATCATGTCGGTTTTGAACTATTTCGTTACTATAGTTTATTTCATCCCCAATCTAACGGACTTCATTTCCATCTGAACAGTGAAGTTTTAAAAATAGCGGACCCAATCACTCTACTTCAAGGGATCCACTTCTAAATACATTCATCGCTCAATTTTATAGGGCGGGGAGGAGGGCAGGAAGGAGGGTGTGTGTCTAAATTCTATTCATTTGGTACCGTTGAAATACAATAATAGAATAATTTCTATCTTCAAAATTATTTATAATTATACCAAAATCCTATTATTTTTAAGCAGGTGTATCCATGGACTTCATCTCAAGAGATCTTATCTAAACAAATCTAAAAAACTAACTTTCGTCACTATGTACTATCAAAAAACCTTAGTCCATCACTCTAGACACGATACTCTAGCAAAATAACTTTCTCTTACCACCACGAAGAAGTGGCCATTCTGCGGAACATTACAAGTATCTTTATAGGAATTTGTGCTTATTACGTAGGAAGCCTAATTAAATAACCTATTCCCAATTTCAATGGTGTTTAATCGGTCCTAAAGAACGTATTAATTATTCACTCTTGCAGATGAATTAAAGAAGTACTATAATATATTAAACACACCTCTTAGAATAAGCAATTACAATTATGTTAATATGATATATATATATATATAGTGTATATCATAGTATATATATTATATATATATATATATAAGTAACTATATATAGTATATATATATATTTATATATATTATATATATATATATATATATATATTATTTTATATATATATAATATATATATATTATATATATATATATTAATATATAATCTGTATCATACGAGAGGACACAAGTGAATAAATGAATTAATATCGCGCACAAATGGGAACACAAAAATCTGGATTGTGATCGGAATTTATCGAGTCGAGAAGCGAAGAACGAAGCGAAAAGAAGAAGCCGAAGTAAGAAGAGTGGTCAAAGAAGCGTGATGCCATTGGAAGCTTCCCTTCGTTCAAAAACGTTTTAAGGAGAGAAAACGAATAAGATTAGGAATGGAGGAGAGGGAAATAGAAACAGGAGACAGAGACAGATAAATATAATATAATATATAGTATATATTTTATATAATATATATTATATTATATATATATATATATAATTCTATATGTATATTATATATATATATATTATATGATATACTATATATATACTATATATATATGCAAATTGCACTTTAAATTATATTCATAGTTTTATTTAGGAAAAATATGAATACATTTATATGGATAAATTCAAGATATTTTGTTTCATTCCAGAATAACAATTTTTTTCTCTTTATTTATTATCACCCTTCCTTTTTATTTCTTCTTAAATGTTTTTATTATTAATATTATTGTTATGAATTATTATTATTTTATTATTGTTATTATTATTATTATTTTTATTATATTATTATTTTTATTATTATTATTATTATTATTATTATTATTGTTATTATTTATCCTTTCCTTCTTTTCTTTTTTAAAATTTATTATTGTTTATATTATTATATTAAGCAATTATTTAATTATTATTAATCTATTGATATTTCTATTATTATTTTCATTATTATTTATTATTATTATTATTATTGTGTATTGTTATTGTTTTATTGTTACTTGTTATTATTTTAGTTTGGTATCATTAATAAATATTAATTATCTATTATTATTATTATTAATTAATTATTATTATATTATTATTATTATTATTATTGTTATTATGTCTTACCGAAATGAAGTTTTTGTATTATATAATATATATATAATATATATATATAATAATATATATGATATATATATTATATAGTATATTAATATATATATATTATTATAATATATATATATATATATATAATATATATATAACAGTGTTGGCCGCAACCCAAATAATCTGCGGCGCAATCGCAACTCGCAATTCGTAAGAAAAATATTGCGAATCGCAAACCGCAAACGCAATTGCGGTCGCAACCGCAATTCGCAACCGCAACTATTGTACGTTAAATATACTAAAACAAGAGAAATTAATACTTCCGCAGCAAATAAATATACATATATGTTATATATATATATATAATATATATATATATATATATATATATATATATTATATTATAATAATATAATATAATATAAATATATATTATATTATAATATATATATCGATGGACCAGATTGTCAAAATTGACTGTTTGCCCACTTGCGGACGACATAGAGATTGTCGATGCGGATGCGGTGTTTACTCTTTGAAGTTTGAATTAAAATTATATATATATTATATATATATATAATATATATATATATATATATATAATATATAATATATATATATATATATACTATATAATATACTATAATATGTATATATATATATATATTATATATATATATATATATATATATATATATATTATATTTTATATATTTTAACAGTTGTCACCTCCCACTCACCGTCAGAGTCCTAATTCAAGGAGGGGGTGTTGCACACCTCAGATATTCATCAACTAGCGCAAATCACGCAGATGAACACAGACGCAGGCTTAAAGTGAGAGAGATTAAAGCAGGAAACACAGAAGATGGAAAGAATCCTCAGAACAGAGGTGGCAGGAATGAAGGAACCAACGCAGCGAAAAGCTTGAGTTACCAATATCAACCACAAAACCATGCGCCGATACAGCACCCTTTGCACGAGGGCGTCGTAAAGCACCTGCCGTGCGTACTCTAATAGAAAAGAGATAAGCACCAACATCCGCCGTAAAGATAAAGGGTCAAGTTGAACTGGAAAGTGCCGAACAGTTTATAAGCCTTTTGCCTTTGACTCGACCCTATCCAAAGCCGGGTGAACACAGAAGCCCCCGCCTGATATGAGAGCAGTACCCCATACAAGGGTGGATGAGGCCCTTGTATAGCTGGAGCAACCGAGAAAGGAAAAATCTCGCAGCCTAACAGAACTCTCCAGTTTCTTTGACGGCCGCCCTAGCAACCCGTTGTGATGTGAGTGTTTCCAAACATTTTTTGTTGTTATGTTAAGGCCAAGGAATTTATATTGTCAACAGGAGAAGACGAGAAACCGTCGAAAAGATAGGAAAGTTAGAAGGTTTTAGGAAGGAGATTTGTAGGAGTTTGGTTTTAAAAGAACGAATTTCACAACGGTTGAGGCGACTCTTTCCCCAGAATTCTATAACCCTTCATGAGAATAGAAATCGAAGAATTAAGACGAGAAGCAATTCTAGAATGTAAAAGAGGAGCAGAATTGAAATGAGTTTGAAGAATTAAGGGTCGAGTCATCGGCATACGAGTGAATAGAATTAGATGTGCAGGTGAGGAATTCTTAATGGAAAATAGGAATAAAGTAGGAGATAAGACAGAACCCTGAGGATCACCACTATTGACAGCCCCATCAACAACAGCCGATTTTGAGTGATTTGAAAGAAACTAGACATAAAGTAAGCAAAGAGAAGGAACGAAAACCCAAAGGACGCGGGAGCTTGGAGAGCAGTGATTCGTGTCATACCCGGTCAAATGCCTTGGCATACTGTCGAAAGCCTCCCACCACGCAAAAGTTCTCCGTATTCCTAGGCCGGAAACATAAATCAGTTGATAGAAAAGATATCGAGCAAGTAGACCTCGAGCTCCGACAAGCCGTTACTGGCGAATCGGGAAAAGAAGTGAAATGAGAACTCATGTGATCTAAGAAAGGAGAGTTGAGAGGGTTTCAAAGAGATTTAGATTAGAATACAAAGTGAGAGTATGGGCGATAGTAAAGAAGGATCAGACGGCTCCTTTTTTTTCGAGACATTGGACATGTCCGTCTTCAACACTGGGGAAAAAGTAATTATATTGGAGGACCTAGAAAATAGGTTGAACCGAGGGGCGCGGGTCAGACACGAAGCACACTCCATCAAACCAAGGAAGGAATCGGCCTATCCGGGGCCTACCCGCCTTCCTAACGTTCCGATAGGATTTCAGGCAGCCTATGCAACACGATCAAATGTAATCACCAGCAATGCATAGACCCGACCTGAGAGAAAGAAGGAGATTCTCTCATCACACGAGCA
>JABUQX010072431.1:0-24780 GCA_015478945.1 Trachelipus rathkii
AATAATTGATATGATAGTGATGAATAAGCTATAAATTGAATATTTCTTATCGAGAAGTTACTGAACTAATTAATATTAATATAATACTACTATTAGACTAGTTTTATATTAATTTTCTTATTCATTTTATTATATTTTCATGAAGACTACTTGATTTTTCTATCCACTATATTTACCCTTCTGACTAAGTGTTTTACAGTAGCAGATTACTATAACAATTGATTAATGTTTTTTGATTTCACTGGCTTTTACAGGAATATACGATAGATATATTATGTATCTAAACCGGTATATATATATATATATCACTGTTTTAGATATCATGATTTTTACCTGTACATTTTTTTCATAATTATACCTAGTACTGTATTACTTTATTTTAATATACAATCCCATTTTTCTTTATTGGTAGCATATTTGGAACATCTGGATATAGTATGGCCATTTTGAGAACATAATTTACATGTCATTATAGTAGAAGCTGTAACGACTGAAGTTTTAGATTTTACACCTTCATAAAAAATTTTACCATATTATTTTAATCCTGAACCTGCCTAATTCTTACTTAGTATTATAAATATGAATTTATTTATTTTTCATGTTTTATATTCATATACAGATTCATTTTTTTAAAGCTTGGCTTTAAAAAATGGGAAGGAAAGAGTCAAATAACACAAGGTTTTGAAATATTTAACACCTTCTATGATGCGAATTTTAATATATATGTTTTTAGTAATAGCTTCATAGTCAACTGAGGCATTTATATATCGGATAACATAATAACTAGATTAGTTAATATTATATTATTAATACAACTAATAGTATATCGTTAAATTAATTCTATTATTAATTTCTATATTAAAGAGCATATTATAAATTAAGATGTTAATTAAATTGAAATATTATTATATATACGTCTAATAATAGTTAAGTATTGAGATTATTTTAAATTTACGCTTGTATGTAAATTATTTAAGGATTTGTGTGGATTAAGTGGTGCAACACTCATATGAAATTTGCAGAAATGTAAATAATGCACAGTTTTGTAGAGTCTGTGGTAGTAATATGGATCGGAATAGTGTGTGCAACATTTATATATCCTTGATTTGGTATGGCATATATAGTCTAGGTCTTAGCATCGCGTCTCGGGTTTTGTCATAGGTATACACTTCGTATAGCCGGCAGCATGAGCATCTTTGTACGTTAGGAGCTGTATCAGGCCAGTGAGACTAAGCGTGCTGGTAATCAAGAGGTTATAAACGAGTCTAGATATTAACATCTGTATTGTGTTTCAGACTTTGGAGTCATCTACAAACGTTTCAGTTGTTGCGGTGTCGAGCTAGAGTGATAATGAGCGAATGAACCCATTTATGTATTGTTATGTATATGTGCTGTATTTACGTAGAAGAAATCGAGGGCGTAAATCGAAGTATAAACGTATATGTTTACTTGGTTTCTAGACCTCGTTTTGGTCTATCACGCGAACATCGGATGGATGCATATTTGTCTACGGTCTTTTTAGTTACACGCCGGTCTATATTACCGTGGATGAAATTGTGTTAGTATTGGGTAAGAGCGGCGACTCCACCCCTTCAGACTGGCAGCTGTCAGATTTTTCCTCGAGACGCAAAAATGTGGATTTGTAGTGCTCAGTTTATATGAGAGGCCTCTGAATCGTGAGCGATAAGTACTTTTCGGACATGAGCGAGTTTGGGTCAGAGTGAGCAGAACGCACGTACTTGTCAGACAACCTCGCCGCTGAATTGACTGAAGTGATCACTATGCCCAGTGTTATGGTAATGAACTCCTGGACAGTTACGATCATGAAGAAGAGACTTTCTCAAAAATTGGGAAAATATCGAATTATGTAAATACAGCAAAGAACGTAGAGTTTAATCTTAGACCTTTAGTTTTTTACTCGCGTTTTTTTCTGTATATTCTCGTTTTCTTTTGTTTTACCACACATGAATTTAATTATTTCTTGTTTGTTTTTTTTTAATTTTTATTGTATTTTTAACGAAATAAATTAAATAATTAACCTATGGCCTCCTTGCATCGTAAGAAATAAGTTTGTGACTAGATTAACTCAACAGCTTAAGTTTTTCACAGTTGTCTATAAGTTTATAGTTAAGGAAAGAAATTTTCGCTCAACACTCTCCGATATTGCAGTTTCATATCTCAGATAAGATATTAATTAGCGAAACAACAAAAGTATGGGAGTTTAGCGTCTTTGGTGTCTTTATTGGTTTAGTATAAGAGGTGGCGGGCCCGCCGTTTTGCGGGCCGGTCTCATCGGGGGGTTTTCGGGTTTTTTTCTTGGGGTTTCTCTTTCTTTCTTCAAATGCTTCAAATTCTGAAGGTTTCAAAACGGAAAGTTGCTTGCGGCTGTTCAGTTTTATAAAAATAAATCACTTTTTAGCTTACCAAGTGTTTGGTCTTTTGGAGATAATGTAACGTGGACAAAAGGCCGATTATTTAGTATATTTTATATCTATTAAAATGAAAGAGAAAAAGAAAAGAAAAACAAGTCAAAGAATCATGTTTGAACAATGTGTTACAGTCCACTTATATAGAAAATGCAAATATTATAACTAACTTAGTGAAGGCATACACAGACTTTTAATCAATAAGACTTCTTAGTAACAAAGGTTAAATATATAAAAAAAATAAAATTAAAAATTCATTTTCTGAAGGCAGTACGTCTATCCTATTTTAGAATATGGCCTGCCCACTATTAGGACTAATGTGGATGGTTGAATATAGTAACCTTCTCCAGGTTAAAGTGCCCCCAATTGGCGAAAATGAGGTAGGATGGTATGCTTGAAGCCCCACAAGGAACTCGGTAACTTCAATTAAATTATGGTTTTTCCGTATTACTTTCATTAGCAGAGATAACATGATTGTACTACTCACGGAGCGGCATCCAAAGACACATACATTTTTTGTTCTACACATGGAAACGTCTAGGAGAGGCATTGACACTCTAATACACTACAGGGAATTGAAATACCATAATTTATAGCTTTGAGTCAAATGCATCAATTGATCTTAAGTCACCACAGAAGCTAAAATTATGGTCTATAATGCTCGTGCTCTACACACTCGAGCAGAAATTGGAAGTCCTGTAAAAATGAGAGTAACAGCCTAATCCTGACTAGAGAATTGGTGGATAACTGGCTCAGGATGTAATTCTAGTAGATTTTTTCGCTTATCTTATTAATTGAAAACCAATACATATAACTGTCTTGGTGCAAGAGATAAACCAGATCTCTGCAAATTGTCATCAAGTCAAGTGGTGCTAAAGAGTTTTGGGTTGCTTAATAAGTTTAAGTTTGAACGTAGGGTGATCTCTTATTTCTTAGAAATTTGTCTCGTAACCGAAATGAAGCATACTGCACCTCGGATTACTAATAATATTAGGATTGGAGAGAAAATATAAAGCTCACGATTCGAGAATCAGATATTCGTAGTAGAAATTTGATTGCAAACTTTGCAGTTAAGAAGCATCTTATTACGAATTTAGCAAGTGCATAAATATGAAAGGCAAACTTGCTGGTAGTAAAAGGCAGGTAGCCCACCATCATGAGAAGAGATGGGGGTTAGGGGGTGATATTTATTAGGCTTCTAAAGTTTGAATTGACTTTAAAGTAGAGACTGCCAATTCTTGCCATTTGTAACATCAATAAATAAGTCTCTAAATTGCTGAAGGTTGCCATATCATATTTTGTCCCTAGCTAAGAATCTCAACAGAGGACAAAGAAATATTACTGCTATCATTAAGGCAAATCAAGCCATTTTTTTTATTATTTGGTCTTTTGTTCTGATGAATTTCTCTTCTTCTTGGTGCACTGGACTTCTTGAGGTATCTTTTTCTTTTAATTAACTCTGTTCATGGGTATCCATCCCAATATTGGGTAACCGCGCAGAGTCTAAGACTTTGCCATCTTTCACTTGAGTCATAACACATTGTGGTATTTTTAAGACATTCTGTAACCAATATTTCAACCTGTGTATCTAGATGAATCAGTCTATGGCTAGCGTCTGAATACACTGTTATAATGGAAACTTTACTGACTAGTCGAAGAATTCGTAGGCCAAATTCTGTAAATATGAAAATCTAGAGGACAGATCAAGAATAAAGTAAAGTCAGCAACACAATTCCTGCTCACCAAACCTAGGTAACGAGTACAACAAAAGCAGGAAATTCAACAGAATGGAAAAGTCTTAAGCCATAACAAGGATGATAACAGTATTACTCCAATACTTTAAATATAAAGACGTTATATGTAACATGATTTGAAAATCACACTCAATATGTAAAAAAAAAAAATAAATGTAGGGTTATAAAATTACATTAAGGTATGAAAAGGAAGGGAGATAACAAATGATAACTGAGGTGTCTTGGAATACATTATGATGGATACGCCCCTCTTTTCATAGGAGCATTGGTTTTCAATTCTATAATTGCATCAAGTATATAGTGGCATTTTGCAGTTGGTCATCTATGTTGTGCTATTCTTACACGCATCGCTTTCATACATAAAATAAATTGAGGAGATGTGAAAAGATTTGAAAGCGATAAAACTAGCGCGTTTATAAAAGTTTGAAATCATTAAAGATACAGAAATAGAAAAGTGGGAAATTTAGGAAAGTGAAAAAAATAAATTAAATTAACTTGTAGCGTAGTAATAAAAAAAAAAACTAATAAAAAACAAAAAGATCATAAATCCATTCAAAATTAGTAACACACATGAAATCGATTTATAGAAGCAGTGACCAAAATAGCAATTGTTCCAATAACAATATATTATTATTTAAACTTTTTTATCAGAGGAGGAGAATTTCAAAGAATTAATTTTCGAAATAATGAAAGCAACTAATGTTTAAAGGGGTTCACTATTTAACTGCAAACAGAGTATCTGCATTCGATCCCTCTCACTGCAAAAACCAGTTGACCAAATTTATAAATACATAATAATGGGTATAAAAACGGGCTGAAGAAGTAAAGAACACCTTTCCTTCCTGCATAGCCACACAAACGAAAAATTTTCTGTTGGATGGTGTTCCGCTAAAGATCTAAAGATGCGCGAGATGAACACTTCCCTTACAATCATCATAATAATGGGAATATTTATCTATTTAAACATTAATTAAATACGAAGGACGATCTCAACCTTACCTTTCAACTTCCTCGAGAAAGATTTCTTCTCTTCATTCCCTCTATACTTCTCGAATAAAATAAACAATAAGGCTCTAAAGAACAATTTTTAATTTAGCTGATAAAAAATTATTTCCTACAACAAAAGTGACGAGGACAAAAAAACACAAACTTACCACTTAAATGAGGGAGAGATAATCTGTGTTCATTCATATCATTATCTAGATTGAAATACGACCACAACAAGTAGGACTCATAAATTTCTGTCACAATTCTGATTAAAAATAATATTATTATTAATTCAATATTACTGGGCTACCAAATATAATAATTAGAAAATAAACTCTTTGAAAAAAAGAATAAAATCAGCTTTAGGGAAAACCGCATAAGGAAAAATCCCTACATCATATTTACCTTGTGCTCAAGCAGCTTCTATGCTCGTAATAGGACTCTTTATAATAGCTGAGCATACAGTGCATTAGATGTAAACTCTCACTTCTCCTTTCCTCCAAATCTAACATTCGCCAATTGGCTTTTTTTTGCGAAGGTATTCCAAAAGTTGCTTCATTTCGGTCATGGATGGCCATGTCTTGTATCATAAATAGCTCTAAAAGTGATAAAGGTAGGTCTAATAAAACAAATATACTGATTATAATATAATAATAATTAACAATAATCAATAATAATAATAATATAATAATAATAATAATAATAATAATAATAATAATAATAATACCTTGACAGCAGGTGAAATTTCCATGTTTACACATGTGACATATAAATGCAGCGCAAGAGGATATTCATCTTCTGAAATAAACTCGATATATTATATATATATATATATTATATATAATTATATATATATATATAATATATATACTATTATTATATATATATATATATATATATATATATATATATATATATATATATATATATATAAAATATTAATATTACATATATATATAGATATTATATATAATATAATATATATATATAGAACGCCTAGTGGCCGTAGGTTGACTCGCCGACTCTCATGCGAGAGGACGCTGGTTCAATCCTCCGCGCAGCAGTTGGAGTGTTATCTACCTGGGGCCAAGAATTAAAAACTCGGCTGCGAACAAGTTTGGTGGCGCTGGTTTTTGGGATAGCGGCTAAAGTTCGATTTCCCGTAGTCCCCCCGGTTACCTCTGAAAAGGGGATAAAGCACGTTAAAAGAAAGTTTATATATATATTATTTATATATATAATTTTTAATATATATATATATATATATATTTATATATATATATTAAATATCATATTGTATAATATATTATATAATGGGATTTTTATATATATTATTGTTGGAGGTAAAAAGAGATATCAGTGATGGAGCAGAGGTGTAAGTTATGAAATCTGCTTCTCTCCAATCCTTACGGAACTATACCTTCCAATATTTAACGTTCTGACTAAATATCAACTTTCAATCAAGCAATCTATATCATACGTCGCCTCATCTTGATTCACTTCACCAGTAATTCCATCTATGCCTTCAGAGTTTACATTCTTAACTTCTCTCTGACACTACCTTTAATACACCTACTTTTTCTGAGAAATGAACTTGCTCATCCCCGAAAGATGCTATGTGCCGTTCTTGCACTCATCAAACCAACCACACATCATTCACTACCCGACCTCTTCGTTACTACAATGTTATGCAGATTTCTAAGTGCTCCCCCACTCTCCTCACATCCGTTTCATCCGTTACGAAAGCACAATCCCTTATTCATTATTCTGAGAAGATTCCCTTATTCTCCTTTTTTAAACCTGTCGAGCTTCCTTCCAAAGAGCTTCCTATTCCCTTATGTTTCCATTCATACTCCTTTCAAACTGTTCATTTACGCTCTTTTTTTTCCTCCAATGTATGCATCTTTTAGTATTCCCTTTTTTCCTCCTTATAATAATTCCAAACAATCTTTCTTTTGAAACTTCATCCATTGGCTATTTTTAGTAAATTCAAACCAACACTTTTCTTTTAACTTTAAACCACTTCATCACCTCTTCATTCCACCACTCACCGTTAACATTCTACTTCCTATTTAGCACATCCACATACTTCCTTTGCACTGCTAACTGCTTCCTTTATTTGCTTCCAGATTTGTTCAGTTTCAACCTTTTCGCTTGCGCTCTTAAATACTTATCCTTATTACCTTGTTCACTTAACTTCTCACTCTTTAATTCTACCCACTTCCTAATCACTTTCCTCTCCATCCAAGCCCCAATTAACTAAAATTTTATATAAAACAACATAATGAATAATATAATATATATATTATATATATATATATATTATATATATATATATATATATAATATATATATAATATATATATATATATATATATATTATATAATATATAATATATATATTATATATATATATATAAGTATTGATATACTATATATTATATTAATATATAGCAACATCATACTTTCCTTTCGGCACTGCCTACTGCTTCCTTTATTTTGCTTCCAGATTTGTTCAGTTTCAATCTTCAATACATTCGCGCTCTTAAATACTTAATCCTTATTACCTTGTTCACTTAACTTCTCATCCTTAATTCTACCCCCTTCCTAATCACTTTCCTCTCCATCCAGGCCATTAACTTAATTTTATATAAAAAAAAATAATAAATATATACTATATATAATATATATATATATATATAATATATATATAATATATAAATAATTAAACATTATAAATAATATATATAGTATATATTTATATATATATTATAATATATTATATATATATATATATATATATATATTACTATCAATTCAATTTATTATTCTATTATCACTATATTTCACAAAATTCACTATATTTTACTATTCATACTCTCACTATCATTTTAACTAATATTATTTTCAATATCTTACTATCACTATTATATATATATATATATAGTATCATTATATACGTATATATTAATATTATATATATATATATTATATATATATATATATATATATTATATATTTGTTTGAAAAGTTTAATGCATTTCTTGTTTCATAGGTATTTAGATATACGTTATTAAAGAAGGAAGAAATAATATAAAATTTGTATTTAATCTTTAAATGTTTATATAATGAGATAAGAATAAGATAAAGAATACATAAGTATTAAAGACAAGAGAAAGAATACAAACACCATAGAAGAAGAAGAGGCAGTACAGAGGAAAATCGAATACAAGGATATACAGTACAGAGGAAAAAATTGAATACAAGATATATCAGCACCCAATAAAGTACAGAAACTTCAATACACCATACTTGAGAAATCTTTTAAAAGTAAAAAACCTACAGACGTCCATGTTGCATATACCATCAGATAACTTATAAGAAAAGACGTTCAGAAGCAGAAGATATTATAATCTATGAGGTAATTATATTTCTGCATCGTTTAATTTATAATAACAAAGCATTTAATCAGTTAAATACAAATTTCTCTCGTTATTTGAAACAATGTCAATAACTGAAGAACAAATGAAGACTATGATAGAAAAGGCAGTAGAGAAAAGAGAGACTCAAATAAGAGCAGAATACAGGAATATTATCCCGAAATTTGGTGGAAGAAAGGAGGAGAAGGTAGAAGACTATCTTTTTCAGTTAGAAATATGGATGGAGACAACATCGGGTAACAAGAAGAATAAAAATGCTATGATTATTAGTGGATTGTCGGGAGAGGCTCTTGAGACGATTAAGAGTATTCCAAAGGATGTGATACTGGGTGATGAGGGATATAATGCCATAGTGGAAGAATTAAAGAAAAGATATGTAAGAGATCAATCTTTGGAAGAATATGTAAAAATAACAGATTTTGACAATATAAGACAGGAAGAGGAAGAGGAGTATAGAGAGTATGTAAGCAGATTTGATAGGATGATGAAAAAATGTGAAAGAATTGAAAATGTGCAAATGAATAAAAAATACATTGCCTTTAAATTGATAGATAGGTCAAGAATGAAGGAGGACATGGAAAGAAAAATGGTCTTGTCATCTATAAGAGAATCAAAGGACCCTTATGAAGATACAAAAAGAATATTATATCTTCTGGAGTAACTAAAGAAGGAAGAAGGAACGAAAGACAATGGATGAGTGCAGAAAACAATTTTGCTACTGCAAATAAGAAGGAATGTTGTGAGATATGTCAATACAACAACCATAGCACTAACGAATGTTGGTGGAATGAAAAAAATAAAAATAGATGCTATAAATGCAAGAAAGAAGGACACTGGGCAAGAGATTGTAGGGAAGATAAAGGAGTGAATAGTAGAGTGTATTTGCAGAACACAGTGCAAGAGAATAAAAATATGAGAGGAAATGTTAGCCATTTTAGATACCGGCAGCAATGCAACAGTAGTAGGGGAGATATGACTAGCAACAATACTAGCAGGCATGGATATGGAAGTTTTGAAATACATCAATAAAAGCCAAAAGAAAAAGGAAGGAGAGATAACCTTTGGACAAACAGACTACCAGATAATAAAAGAAATAGAAATTCCATGCTGCATAAAACAAAAAAGATTTTCTATACAAGTAACCGTAATTGAAGGAAATATACCTCTATTATTAGGAAGAAGGACAATGGAACGGATGAAAATGATACACGATGTGTATAATAAAACTATAGATATATTGGATATGAAAATAAAAAATGTGAGAACAATAGAGAGTGAAACAGGACATGTCTGCATATCTCTGGGTAAGTTAAGAAGATACTGCTGGTTGAACGAAGAAAGAGATGAATGGATAAAAAATAAAAGTAATGATAGAATCCATAAAATCGGTAAACTACACCTTCAATTTGCCCATTGCAGTGCAGAAAAGTTAACAAAATTAATAAAAGATGCGTACGGTGGACGGATAAAAAAAGAAGATTGGAGAGAAGTAGAGGAGGAAATAAACAACGTAAACAAAAACTGCAATACATGTAAGAGATATAAAAGAACTCCATCTAGACCTGTAGTGGGTTTGAACATGGCAAAAAAATTCAATGACATGTTGCAGATATATGTGGGTGAAATAGATGGAGAAAAATTCCTTATTATGATAGATACAGCTACAAGGTATACACAGGGTTGTTGGTTGAAAAGTAAGAATGCTGTAGAAATTATTGAGCAATTAATTACTAAATGGATTAAATACTTTGGAACACCCAACAACATATTAACTGATGCTGGTAAAGAATTCCAGAATGAGAAAATGGAAACATTTACAACCAAATTCAACATCGCTCTTAAGTCAACTTCAGCTGAAAGCCCTTGGAGTAACGGACTATGTGAGAAGGCAGTGGGAATAGTGAAAGAATCAATGTTAAAATTAAAAAATGAAGGATACAACAAACAAGGGTGTATGGACTGGGCAATATATGCCAAGAATAACCTTAGTACTCATTTGGGTTTTTCACCTAACCAATTGGTACTTGGACAGAATACAAGGATACCAAATGTGGTAGACTGTGATGATTTGATAATGGCAGATGAAAATGAGGAAGATGAAATGATGAAGAATTTAATAACCAACATACACTCCGCCAGAAGAATACACATAGAAAACGAAAGCTCGGAAAAAATAAAAAGAGCGTTAAGAAGTAACATAGTGGAGCATAACCTGGAAAATATAAGAATAGGTGAAGAAGTACTGTACAAGAGAAACAATGATAAGGAATGGAGAGGGCCGGCTCAAATAATAGGAATAGATGGAAAAACAGCCATAGTTAAACATGGTGGAAACTTAAGAATGGTGGCAAAAGTACACTGTACAAGAATACAAACAAACAGGAATAACTCTAAGGAACAAGAAAAACAACAAGAAGAGGTAAAGGCAAAAGAAGTTAGAGCGGAGGCTACAGAAGAAGAGGAAAATGAAGACAATTATTCGATAATAATGGAAGAAGATAAGGAACATGATGAAAAAGGGATTAATAACAATGAAGAGGTAGAAAAGAATTTACAAATGAAAGACATTAAACCTGGAAACACATATGTGATGAAAAAGAAAGAAAATGATGTTGAACTAAAGTGTACAATAGTGAATAGAGCTGGTAAGGCTAATAGTAAAAAATACTCGCACTGTTATAACATAATAGATCTTAATACGAAAAAACGTTACTGGATAGACCTTAAGGATTACGATGATTTTAAAAATTATCACGACGAGAATGATGAAGAAGATGAGGATACAGAGATAGATGTTGAGGATGAGTCAGATGAGGATGAAGAAGAGATGTCTGAGGAGGAATATGAACATGAAGAGGTTTTCTTGAGTCATAGGAGACAAGACATAAAAGAAGCAAAGGAACAAGAATTGAAAAGTTGGAAGAAGAATGATGTTTATGAGGAATTACAAAATGCGGGAGAACAGGCGATATCAACCAGATGGCTGGTAAAGGAAAAGGTATCAACAAGTGGAATAAGAAAAATGAAAGCTAGACTAGTGGCTAGAGGATTTGAGGAGGATGTGTCGGAAAGAAAAGACGCTCCTACTGTATCTATAGAAACAATAAGAATGATATTGATAATAGCTCAGCAAAAAGGTTGGGATATTAACTCTATAGATATCAAGACAGCTTATCTGCAAGGAAACAACATTAAAAGAAGAGTAATTATCAAACCTCCGAAAGAATTTGATCAAGGAAAACTGTGGCTTTTAAAGAAAACGGTATATGGTCTTCAGGATGCTGCTATGGCATGGTATATATCATTAAAAGAAGAGCTAATGAAAATGGAGTTAAGACAATCACCTCTAGAATCAACATTATTCAATTACATAAGAGAAGGAGAATTGCAAGGAATTATGTGTTTTCATGTTGATGATATATTGTGGACCGGTAATAACAAATTCGAAGAAGAAATAATAACAAAACTGTCTGCAAGATTCGAAATAGGTAGTAGCAGTAAAAATGATATAAAATACCTGGGGGTGAGAATACATAAGAGAAATGATGAAATTATAGTGGATCAAGAAGAATACATAAAGAAATTAGAGATACCAAATACGATGAAAGAGCATGGAAATAGAAAACTGAAAGGAAAAGAAATAACAGAGTATAGATCTATATTAGGTCAATTGAATTGGTTAGCAAGAAATACAAGACCAGAAATTTCGTTCATGGTGAGCAAATTGAGTGTGTCAGAAGAGTATATGAATGTCAATAGGTTCAATGAATTGAGGAAATTAGTTTTCCAATGTAAAGCAGAACAGCAAGAAATAAAATATAAAAGATTCAGTGAAAAAATCAGTATGGTGGCATTTTGCGACGCTTCATTTGCTAGCATGGAGGGTGAAAGAAATCAGTTGGGTAACATTATACTCATAGTGGACGATATGAACAGAGCTGGAGCGATCATGTGGAGTTCCAACAAAAGTAAAAGAGTTAGTAAGTCTGTTATAGAGGCCGAAGCAGTGAGTTTAACTCAAGTAATAGATAACGCTATGTATTATAAACAACTTTGGAGAGATACTACCGGTAAATCCATAGAAATAAAGGTAATGACTGATAGTAAAACACTAGAGGAAGGTATAAAATCTGAAAGAAACTCGAAATTAAAGAATCTGAGAATAAACATGGGATATATAAAGGAACATATACATTATGGAGATATAAAAGAGATAAAATGGATTAAGGGAGACCAACAACTGGCTGATGTTCTCACAAAGAATTATGGTAATAAGAAAATACTTAAAGATATGTTACTAAGTTGAAGACTTTTTCTCTAAAGAATTAGAGAAAAACAAAAGGATGGGTGAAGATGTTTGAACAGTTTAATGCATTTCTTTGTTTCATAGGTATTAGATCATAGTTGATTAAAGAAAGAAGAAATTAATATAAAATTTGTATTTAATATTTAAATGATATTTAATGAGATAAGAATAAGATAAAGAATACATAAGTATTAAAGACAAGAGAAAGAATACAAACACCATAGAAGAAGAAGAGACAGTACAGAGGAAAATCGAATACAAGGATATACAGTACAGAGGAAAAATTGATTACAAAGATATACAGCACCAATAAAGTACAGAACTTTACAATACACCATACCAGAGAAATCTTTTAAAAGTAAAAAACCTACAGACGTCCATGTTGCATATACCATCAGATAACTTATAAGAAAAGACGTTCAGAAGCAGAAGATATTATAATCTATGAGGTAATTATATTTCCGCATTCGTTTAATTTATATGACAAAGCATTTTAATCAATATAATATATATATATATATATATATATATATATATATATATATATATATAGTATATATATATATATTATATATATATATATATATATATATAATATATAATTAATATATATATATATACATAGAGATAGCATATATATATATACACATAAATTAACTCTAAACAAAAAAATATATATTATATATATATATATATATATATATATATATATATATATAAGATGCAATAAGCTGGAATATTTGTAAAAATACCCCTAAAGCATTTTTCACCATGCTGGGATTGACCTGGAACCCTAGCAGATGAGCGTGCAAGTGTTTGACCATACGCTAGCGACCGAGACAAAGAGAACCGAAAGAATAACTTCTACTATCAAGCAGAGAATTACTGTGTGTTCTTCCCGCTCGCAACTCGGGCGTAGGGCCATAACAGGTACCACGCATGGTGAATAATGATACCGAAGAACCGGGGGTCAATACGTACATAAGAAATGCAATAACCTGCAATTAAATTTGTACCTTTGGGATTATCAGGGAGTATTTATAGGTACAAATTTAATTGCAGGTTATTGCATTTCTTATGTACGTATTGACCCCCGGTTCTTGGTATTATTATTCACCATGCGCGGTACCCTGTTTGGCCCTACGCCCGAGTGCGACGGGGAAGAACACGTAGTAAAGCTCTGCTTGGACAGTAGAAGTATTCTGGATTCTTCTTTGTCTCGTCGTGGCGTAGTGGTCAAACACTTGCAAGCTCATCTGCTAGGGTCCAGGATCGAATCACAGCATGGTGAAAATATCAGGGGGTATTTATAGGTACAAATTTAATTGCAGGTTATTGCATTTCTTATGTACGTATTGACCCCCGGTTCTTGGTATTATTATTCACCATGCGTGGTACCCTGTTTGGCCCTACGCCCGAGTGCGAGCGGGAAGAACACGTAGTAATGCTCTGCTTGGACAGTAGAAGTATTCTCGGGTTCTTCTTTTGTCTCGTCGTGGCGTGGTGGTCAAACACTTGCACGCTCATCTGCTAGGGTCCAGGATCGAATCCAGCAAATGGTGACAAGGACACTGCGTATTATAGTATATATATATATTACTATATATAATATATATTATAATATATATATACATATATTATATATATAATATCTATATATATATATATAATATATATATATATATATATATATACTATATATATATTATGGCGTGTGTGTGTGTGTGGGAGAAAGAATTACCCACATCGCGTAATGTCCTGCGTGTCGTAGAAGGCGACTATGGGACGGGGGGGTAGTTGGGTTGGCTGCCCACTCACCTATCTCTGTCTAGGAATGCTGTATCTTGCTAGGAATGCTGATGCGTGATCGCCGTAAACGGCCTTCTAATTTTCCGGCGAATTGTATGAATCGTATGGTACATGGAAATGTCAGAGGAATTACAATGTTGAGGGGAGGAGAGAGGTGATAGGTGTATTTAGAAAGGGCAAATTTGATTTCTCGCTTGTGACTGAAACAAAGATGAAGGAACGGTGAAAATGAGTGGGGTGGTGTGAAAATGTGTGTGTGTCTGGTGTGGAAAGGATGAGAGGGGGAGAGAAAGGAGTTGCAATTTTGATGAGTGACTTGTGGGTTACCGAGCTATGGTAGACTTTGTGTGTATGAGTATTAGAATCCGTTATGTTGAAATACTACAATTTGAAATATGTCAAGGTATGTGTTTGTAGTGACGAAGACCTTACGAAGAGAGGGGCCAACAAAGTAAGATTTTTTGGGATAACTGAATGATGTTTTGGATGATAGTGTTGAGGGACCTGAATGGTTGGATAGGTGATCAAAAAAGGGATGGTGGGTAACAGGTGGTTTTGGGATGTCCGGGAGAAAATGAGAATGGCAGGAAGGTTTGATTGATTTCCGTGAGGAGATAAAGGAATGTGTGTAAGTAATACTTTCTTTAAACACAAGAGTATCCAGAAGTATACTAGAGTTGGTGGGTAGTCAGAGATTAGTATCGAAGTGAAAAGTATGATTAATTTTGCTGTGGTGAAGAGAAAGATGTTGAAGTATGTGTTGGATGTTAAATCTGTGAGGGGTTTAGATGGGATTTTGTTTGTTGCATTATTCTTTTCGATTTAATTTAATTAGGGTGGCTTGGATGGAGATGGAAGGTGATACGGAATGGAAGTGGGTAAAATTAAGAGTGAGAAGTTAAGTGAACAAGGTAATGAGGTTAAGTATATAAGAGCGCCTCGCAAGTAAATCAGTTGATTTTGGAACAAGTTGAACTGAACAAATCTGGGAGCAAATGAAAGAAGCAATTATTAGATCTTCAAAAGAAGTATGTGGATGTACTAACGGAGTAAATTTGAATTTTAACAGTGAGTGGTGGAATGAGAGGTGATGCAAGCGGTTAAAGTAAAAAGAAGCCGTGGTTGAATGTACTAAAAGTCTATAGAGGTCAAAAAAAGATGTTTGGAATTATATATGGAGGAAAAAGAAATACTAAAAGGTGCATGCGTAGGAGAAAAGAAGAGGTAAATTGTAACAGTTTTGGAGGAGGATGAATGGGGACTTACATAGGAATAGGAAACTCTTTCTGGAGGAAGCGCGAAAGGTAAAGAATGAGAATAAAAGGAACCTGCTCAGAAAATGAATAGGAATTGTGCTTTTGTAACTGATGAAAGAATGTGAGGGGACTGTGGAAAGAAACAATTCGATATATTGCATAACATTGGCATAAATGAAGAGGTGATAGTGAATGTGTGTGAGTTTTATGGTTGGTGCAAGAAGGAATTAGGTATTTTGGGGATGAGTTATTAAGGCAAAGAGGAGTAAATGGGTAGAGTGGAGAAAGTTGAAGAATGGTAAATTTGCAGGTATAGATGAAATTACTGGTGAAATGATCAAGAACGGCGGCGAGATTGGTGATTGATTGATTTGGAAGTTGTGTAATAAAGCGTTTATAGAGGGTAAATAGTTTCCAAGGGATTGGAGGAGCTCAGTAATGGGTAAGGAGATAATGGGAACTGTAGAATTATAGGGGAATAATTTTATTGAAGTGTTGTAGGAAAGATAAATGCTGGTATTTTGGTCGAAAGAGTGCGTCGAGTGTACTGATTTGGTGAAGAACAAGTGCGTTTAGGAGTGGTAGAGGATGTGTGGATCAAATTCTTACATTGAAACAACCTCTGATTGGAGAACAAATGAGGGAGAAGAATAATAAATTGTATTTAGGTTTTTGGAATTGCCCAAAAGGCATATGATAGAGTTAATAGGGAAGAGTTATGGCAGGTGTTAGTGATAAATGGTGGTTGTGTAGGCTTCTGAAGTGGAATCAAAGTATGGTATTGACGATGTGAGGCGTGTGTTAAGAATAAAATGGAGTCAAAGGTGATTTGGTTTACAATTATATAGCAGAGTGAGACGGGTTGTGTTATGTCTCCTTGGTTATTCAATTTATAATATGGATGGGGTTATTGAAAGAATTAAGGTGTGGGGGTGGCAGGAAATGGGTGTTAGAATGATAGAGAATGGAGATGAGTGGAGGGTACCTACCTATTATATGCGATGATTTGGTTCTTGTGGCGAATCTGAGAGAGTTTTGAGAAGATTGGTAGATGAGATTTGGCTGAGTGTGTAAAAGGAGAGGTTTGAAAGTGAACGTAGATAAGAGTAAGATTATGGTTGTGAGTGATGACAGTCCTCAAGTGTGAAGTTATGTTAATTGGTGAGCCAGCTGGAACAAGTGTCTGAGTTTCAATATTTAGGGTATGTGTTGGATGAGAAGGGAAACGAATGTGCAGAGTGTAGTAGGAAAGTTTGTGAATGGGAGAAGGTGGTGGTGCAATTAATATCGTTGGTGATGTAAAGACTAAAAGTCTGAGTGCGCAAGGGGTCTTGCAATGAGGGTATGTTGTTTACCTGTGTTATTGTATACGTAGTGAGCTATGGTTCTAGAAATAAAGAAGTATAGATTCTAAAGTCATTGTGTTCAGATGGAAATCTTAGGGCGTGCTAAGGTGTGAGAAGAATTGATAAATTGAGGAATGAACGTATTAGAGAGTTGTGTGGTTGTGAAAAAGGGGTAAAAATGAGAGAATAAATATGAAAGTATGTTGAGATGGTTTGGTCATGTGGAAAGGATGAAAGATAGTCGGTTGGTTAAGCGGATGTATAGTGGTGAGTGTGTTGGGAACCGACCGGCTAGGAGACCGAAGAAAAAGTGGATTGAGTCAGTAAAGGAATGTTTGCGGGAGAGAAATGTGAGTTTGGCTGAGGCGAGAAGAAAGATGCATGATAGGAGAGAATGGCGGGGTGTTGTAAGGAGGTATGGTTGTGGCCCACTTGGGCCAAGGGATGAACTCTACACTTGACGATTTACCATATGTGAGGATCCGTCGCGGTCCCGTGAAGCTCTAGGTGGATTATCTGATTGCGACGAGTTCTTACTAATTAATGGTACAGAAGGGGGCGTTAAGGTTGGGCTTTCTTTTCGACTTTTGTCATATTCTTCTACTGCTTTTCTTTTCCGATGCTTGTTACGCACCTTACTCCCAGTCTTAGGAATAAAAAGGAAGATGAAGAAAGAAATATATATATATATCCTGTGTAAAATTAAGTTAGTGAGGGCTTGGATGGAGAGGAAGGTGATACGGAAGGAAGTGGGTAAAATTAAGGGTCAGAAGTTAAGCGAACAAGGTAATAAGGATAAGTATGTAAGAGCGCTCGCAAGTAAATCAGTTGAATGTGAACAAGTTGGAAACTGAACAAATCTGGGAGCAAATGAAGGAAGCAATTGTTAGCAGTGCAAAAGAAGTATGCGGATGTGCTAAAGTAGGAAGTAAGAATGTTAACATTGAGTGGTGGAATGAAGAGGTGATGTAAGCGGTTAAAAGTAAAAAGGAAGCGTTTTTAAATGTACAAAAAGCAAATGATGAAGTTTCAAAAGAAAGATGCTTGGAATTATATAAAGAGGAAAAAAGAAATACTAAAAGGTGCATACGTAGAGAAAAGAAGAGGTAATGAACAGTTTGGAAGGGGGATATGAAGGGGGATTTATAAGGGAATAGGAGCTCCTCTTGGAAGGAAGCGGAAAGGTTAAGAATGAGAATAAGGGGACCTGCTTAGTAATTGAATAGGGATGGTGTTTTTGTAATTGATGAAATGGATGCGTGAGGGGAGTGTGGAAAGAAACTTCGAAAATCTGCATAATATTTGGCAGTAATGAGAGGTGATAGTGAATGTGGTGTGAGTTTGATGGTGCAAAAGGAAATAGGTATTTTTGGGGATGAGGTTATTAGCAAGGAGGAAGTAATGAGTAGAGTGAGAAGATGAAGAATGTAAATCTGCGGTATAGATGAAAATTCTGGTGAAATGATCAAGGAACGGAGGGAGATGGTGATTGGATTTGGATTTGGAAGTTGTGTAATAAAGCGTTTATGGAGGGGTATAGTTCCCCAAGATTTTGGAGGAGAGCAGTAATAGTCCCTTATATAAGGGTAAGGGAGAAAAGGGGACTGTAAGAAATTATATAGGGGAATAAGTTTCTTGAGTATTGTAGGGAAGATATATGATGGTAATTTGGTCGAAAAAGTGCGTCGAAGTGACTGAAGGACTGATTGGTGAAGAACAAGTGCGTTTAGGAGTGGATAGAGGATGTGTGGATCAAATCTATACATTGAAAACAACTGATTGAGAAAATGAAGGGAGAAGAAAGAATAAATTGTATTAGGTTTTATGGATTTGCAACAGGCGTATGATAGGCTTAATAGGGAAGCTCTATGGCAGGTGTTAGTGATATATAGTGTGGTGTTGGTGGTAGGCTTCTGAATGGAATCAAAGAGTATGTATGACGATAGTGAGGGCGTGTTGTAAGAATAAATGGGTGTCAAAAGTGATTGGTTTAGTAGTAATCAGCGGAGTGAGGCAGGGTTTGTATTATGTTCTCATTTATTTAATTTGTAATATGGATGGGGTTATGAAGAATTTGAGGTGGGGGGTGCGGAAATGGTGTTAGAATGATGGAGAATGGAAATGAGTGGAGGGTAACCTACCTATTATATGTGGATGATTTGGTTTGTGTGGTGAATCTGAAGAGAGTTTGAGAGGATTGGTAGAGAGATTTGGTACAAGGGTGTGTAAAAAGGAGGGGTTTTGAAAGTAACGTAGATAAGAGTAAGATTATGGTGTGAGTGGGACAGTCCTCAGTGTGAAGTTATGTTAGATGGTGAGCAGTTGGAACAAGTATTTGAGTTTAAATATCTAGGTATGTGTTGGACTGAGAAGGGAACGGATATTGCAGAGTATAGTAGGAAAGTTGTGATGGAGGAAGGTGGTCGGTGCAATTAAATCGTTGGTGAATGTAAAGGGCTAAGTCTTGTGCGGTAAGGTCTTACATGAGGGTATGTTGCTTCCTGTGTTAATGTATAGTGGCGAGACTATGGTCTGGAATAGAGGTATAGATCTAAAAGTTCAATGGTGTTCGATTGACAATCTTAGGGGCATGCTAGGTGTGAGAAAAATTGAATAAAATGAGGGAATGAACGTATTAGAGAGCTGTGTGTGTGAAGAAAGGGGTAAAATGAGAGAATAAATGAAAAGTATGTTGAGATGGTTTGGTCATGTGGAAGGATGAATGATAGTCGGTTGGTTAGCGGATGTAGTGGCGAGTGTGTTGGAATCGACCGGCTGGGAGACGAAGAAAAAGTGGATTGCAGTCGTGAACGAATGTTCTTAAGGAGAGAAAAATGCTGAGTTTATCAGAGCGAGAATAAAGGTGCATAATTGAAATGAATGGCGGGGTTTTGCATGGGGTATGGTTGTGGCCCACCTGGGCCAAGGGATGAACCTTAAATTGACGAGCCATAGTGATGATCCGTCGCGGTCCCGTGAAGCTCTAGGGTGGGATTTTCTGTCTGTGAACGAGTTCTCATAATTAATGGTAAGCAGAGGGGGCGGTAGGCTTTGGAAAAAAAACTTTTTAATTTTCGACTTTTGTCATTTCTTCTACTGCTTTTCTTTTCAATGCATGACACGCACCTTACCCCCAGTCTTGGGGAAAAGAGGTAGATAAAGAAAAAATATATATATATATATATATATATATATATATATATATATATATAATATAAATAATAATTATATTCTAGAGATATTTTATACTATTATATAATATTATATAATTTATATAAATTTTATATTTATATATTTATTTATATATATAAATATATAAATATATATATAATATTCTTCTTCATCTTCCTTCTATTTTCCTAAGAATGGGAGTAAGGTGCGTTACCTGCATCGGAAAAGAAAAGGGTAGAAGAACATGATAAAAGTCGAAAAGAAAGCCCAGCCTTACCGCCCCCTCTGTACCATTAATTAGTAAGAAATCGTCGCAGCCAGAAAATCCACCCTAGAGCTTCATGGGACAGCGAGGGACCCTCACTTGGTGATCGTCCAATGTAAGGGTTCATCCCTTGCCCGGTGGCAGAAAAAAAAAAAAAAAAAAAAAAAAAAAAAAAAAAAAAAAAAAAAAAAAAAAAAAAAAAAAAAAAAAAAAAAAAAAAAAAAAACATACCCCCCAATTCCCCCGCCATTCACTCCTGTTATACACCTTTCTTCTCGCCTCTACCAAACTCACATTTCTCTCCTTCAAACATAAAAATTATATATAAATTATATATATAAAGGAATTTAAATTCTGACTATTGATTCCAAAATTTACTCTTTACTAGTAATAATAAAACGGTATTAAATTTTTTTATCAAATTTTAAAAATAATTATTTACAAAGTTAAAAATTAATAACAATCAATTACGAAAATAGTATTATTTACACATTTGCTCTGAACATAAAATTATAAATCCGCATCCAGAACTGCCATGGCACATGCTCCTCGCTTTCATTTTCGGATGATTCAACGTTTTCCGTTTTATTTTCATATATCCAAGAAAGATAAAACCATGATAATGTTTCCTCAGATCTTTTTTTTTCTTTTTCGACACCATTCATAAAGTCTGCGTTTGGTTCGGGATCATTTGAAATGTCCGTCGAAATAACTTCGTGACTGCAGACACAACCCCCTTCCCTGGGATTTGAAATTAATAATGATAAAACGTACTTATACCATCCAACTTTATCTGAAAGATTAACTCGCTGCTCACAACATTCGCAGAAATACTGATCATCGTAAGACCTAGAATGTTTTGCAGATGTCAGATTACTCTCAGAATTACTGGATAGATACTCTCTCTCTAATTTCTTCTCTCTTTTCGCAAGATCTTTACCTGTTCTCATGTCTTTGTCAACCTTCAGAATTTCATTAATGGCTAGCAGGAGACCAAGAAAATGTAAAATATTGGGTTCATCTGATGCTAAATTATCGTAATAATGTTTCCTCTCAAACTCATTCATAATTTTAAATGACTCTTGTTTCTTTTCTGCTGCTTTCTCCATAAAAAGTTTCGTTCTAACACTTAACGCTTGTAATTTTTTCACTAATTTTTGCTTTCTGCTATTCGTAATTCCGAGCTTATCAACCAATAGTTCAATTTTCTGTGTCAAAATACTTTTCTCATCATATTCTGGGGATACAACTTCAATAGCTTCTAAAAGATCAATAACAACTTTCTTAAATCTTAAAGAAAATTTCTCATTTATTTCCGATTCTATTTTCTTTTCACTATATGTAAAAAAAGAATCCCGAGTAGATGTTGAATAATCTTGTAGTTTGGATATTTCTCTAGAAGGAGTTGTGTCAATATCAACATCACTTAAATATTCATCAGACCTTCTAAGATACCTCAAACTTGGGGGTAAAGTGACGAACACATCTTCTCCATTCTCCCAACGTCTCTGTAAACTCATTGCTGCTTCATAAACCTTCGTTAAGAAATCTGGAAAAGCTGAAAAAAAGAAAGAAAAAAGCAGGTTAGTATTTCTTACGATTCAATTATTTATATGAAGCAAATGAGTGACAAAATGACAGAAAAAGAAGAACCAACTGTATTTAGGTTTTACGGACTTGCAACAGGCGTGTGACAGGATACACAGGGAAGCTCAGTGGCAGGTGATAATGATATATGGTGTTGGTGGTAGGATTCGTAATAGAATCAAAAGTATGTATGTTGATATTTATTTTTTATTTATTTTTTTTAGGAAGTGTACAGGGACCACCACTGTACGCAAAACGAGGAAAATTTAACGGTATCAAGATTGTTATATTCGATAAAAGATTGGGTGATTGGGTGCAAATTCTGCCCACAGCCAAAACAAACGCTATCAGCCCAGCTGAGAATATGGACGTATAGGTTGGCAGGGTGTGGGAAATCGCGAGATCTGGGAAGACAGCCGACGCACCCACTCCGCCTCTCGTTTTGGAGTCATCAGTGAAGACAGGTGTTGAGTCATTGTGGATCTCTTTATAAGACATAAAGGAACCCCTCAAAGTCGCCGGGTGTGTCTCAGCCTTGGGGAAGGACTGGGTTCCGAAACAGACAGTGGAGAGGGGGGGGAAGGAGAAAAACCATTTCGCGTGAACGTTGTCGAAATTGTAGCTTAAAAAAGATTGAAAAGGAAGGCCAAGGAAATTAAAAATAGGAGTCACAATCCCAGCGAACGGCTAACATGCAGGAATGTGGAGGAATCTCTCTATTAAGGGTGACAAAGCTGAAGAAGCATTATCCCAATCTCCACTTCCAGACTCTCATTAGACGATGATAGAAATGTACCCGTTGCCATGCGCAGACCCTCGTTTAGAATATGGTCAAGGAGGCGAAGATACGATTGGAAGGTATGCCTATAGATGGCACGGCCATAATCCAATTTAGCCCTCATGAGCATGATGTAGAGGCGCAGCACAGTCTTTCTGTTCGCACCCCACGTCTTAGAGGTGAGGTGCCGTAAGAAGTCAAGCGATCGGCGGCAACTAGTTTTAAGATGATTAATATGAGGAAGGTATGTATGTAAGGCGATCTTCAAGCAACAAACCCAAGAACCACACCGTCGGAACCACTTTGATGGGGGAACCATACAGGTGTATTAAAGGGACTGTATTCGTCCACCGCGACGAGGGTTTCTCCGGAAAAGCATCGCTTTCGTTATGGCAGTGGAAAATTTGAATACACGCGCACTGCACCAGGACGTGGCTCTGTCGATGGTGAGTTGAAAATGACGCTCCATATAAGGGAGTTTAGCCCCAGTGACATACATAGCAAGATTATCCACAGAGTGAGCAACGGACTGAGTAGGAGATGGTATCGACCACTTCATTGAAGCCTATTGCGAAAAGCAATACACTCAATAAGCTGCCTTGCGGAACCCCTTCTTCCATGACAAAATGCCTGGAAAGAGTGGTGCCGCACCGGACCTGAAATGAATGATCTGACAATAGGGTTTGAAAGAAGAGGGGTAGTTGTCCCCTGTCCCCAGAGGCCCAGGGAGTAAAGGTTTCGCAGAACCCCCACCCTCCATGTGGTCGTATGCCTTTCCAAAATCAAAGAAAACGGCCAGGGTCAACTTATGAGAAGCTAGAGACTAACGCACATCATGGTCCAAACGAAGGAGAGGATCATGAGTAGACAGATGATAACGAAAGCCAAACTGATGGTCAGAAAATGCGTGTAGCTACTCCGATGTAGGAACGAGACGGGAAGCCACTATTCTCTCCATCAACTTGTATGTGTTGCAAGTTAAGGAGATGGGTCGATGGTTGGCCAGTAGAAGTTGGGTCCTTCCCAGGTTTCGGAATTGGGACAATATAAGCTGTCAACCACAAAGGAAGGAAGACACCCTCCACCCAGATTCTGTTATACAGGATGAGGAGAAAAGCTGAGGCCGACGGATAAATGTGCCTCAACATCTGGAAGGAAATGCCTTCAGGGCCAGAAGCACCGTCCTTACAGTTTTAATGCCTCCTGAAATTCCACCCTCGTAAAGAGTCTTTATAAAAAGGGTCCTCTCCAGCGGAAACAAACTTCGGATGTGTTGCTCGTAAACGATCCGATCGAAAAGGTTCAGGATATCTTGATTCGTTGGAGCAGGAAGCAAAGTAAAACCCAGCTCATCAGCAACAATCCCCGGAACAGAAATAACATCAAGAGGGTTGTGGGCCATATATAAGGAGTATAGGAGGATCCCTATGATTCTTCCGAGAGATTTTACGCACAACCTTGTATACGGAAGACAAAAGCGTGGAAGAATTCACGGTAGAGACGTAGTTATGGAAATATTGTTTTCTCGTCCGACGGTTGATACACCTAGAACGAGCTGCCGCAGCTTTAAAAAGAATCAAGTTGGACAGAGTGTGAGTCGGTTTGTACAAACGGTACAATTTACGTGCTTTTCACGATAAGTACTCGAATCAACA
>JABUQX010072432.1:15000-55673 GCA_015478945.1 Trachelipus rathkii
CGCTCGTACACACCACCACCGTGTTCATTCACTTGTCGTCGCGGAACTCTGTGTACAGTCACGTGCATCTGTTTTACTCTGGAGGCGTCCCGTCGTAACCCGGCTAATTTGGTTACATTTCACCTCCCTTCTCTGCAACGAGAGACCAGCTTCCCATTACCGCGGGACATGGCACTGTTTCTGCACTACCATTGATCACCCTCACGGTGACATAGCCTTCTGTTTACCTGCCCTCACCTTCATCGCCGTGTGGCACCAGCGGCCTCCCACATGTTTGCCCTGTTCATTCGTGCACATCCTTTACCATGCATTGGGCATACCACACGCAGAGACCTTGACGACCAGCTGTCGGTTCTGTTTCCGCACCACGCAGCATGGACCACCGCTTCGCTCCTCTGGTTTTGTCTTGCGCTGCGACTCCTTGACACATGCTCCAGCATGACGCTAGAAATGTTGTGTTTTTGGCACTGCTCCCCACTGACACACCGGGCCTGGTCTGGCAGTGATACACTTTTTGCGGGCCCAGATTGCCCAGCGAGAGGGAAGTCATTGCTTGTTCAGGAGACGCAGGGAGCCAGCCACACGTTTGCATGTAAGCTGCGTTTTCACGTTCCCCCATCACAGGGTCGCATCATGTTCATCCATCCGATGGATACTGTGTTAGACACATCACACCGCCCCACGTTAGCCGCACGAGGCCATCACGCCCCCGTGCTTCTGGACCCCTCCATCGCTTGCAGCTCTTGATGCTCCACTCCTGACCGCACTCTGCTTCACCACACCTTGATCCCCAGCAGTTGAGCCTCTGTGGCCGACTGTGCATTAGCCATCCGCTATTCATCCTTAGACGCGCACTGCCCACCCAGGACCTACTGCGCCTGCTGACGGACTTTCCACCACCCCTTCCTCTGGATACTGGGATGAAATTAAATGGCGATATTACCGGTCTGCATATCGACGCGACTGTCCGTCCTATTCCTGGACTAAGGTGTCCGGAATAGGCTTTTTGGCGTTCCGCACTTCGACACCGTGGAACCAGGTACTATTGCGAATCTGTATATTCACCTTCGTCACATTGCATGGGAATATAATCTCAGCACAGTTCCGTCATGTCCTGCACCCGCCTCCAGCCACACCACCAGGTCTATCAGACGTGGTGCTTGTAAGCATGTTATAGCGACTGGTAACCCCATGCGTCACTCGCTTGTCGCCCTCACACACACCCTTTCAGCACTTACCACTTGGAACGTCATGTTTCGTCTCGTTGCATGCTTCCTCTGGCCGGCCATTACTCTTTTTAGGAGCGATTTTACTCGGCGTGAAATGATCCATTGATCACGACAAGTCCCAGCAGCGCCTGCACCTTGTCCTCCCCACGAGACATATACCAGCCGCTGTGCCTTTCGCTCCATTCTGTTGAACGCGGCCGCATTCAGCCACCACCTCGTACTGAATACAGGCAATTTCTCCCGCGCTGCACATGGATTTCTTGGTCACCACACCACTCCGACCATCACGAATCTACGATTTCAGTCGGGAAGCATCATCCTAGGGCCGTTGGACTGTCTCAGGCAATTTACTCTGTGCTTGAATGTGGCTGTTCAGCCACCCAGTTCAAGCCCTCCACGGCAGGACTGCGTGAATCCTTCCTGTTTCTTTCATACCTACATATTCGTCGTGGTTCATGGCATCCTACGTCATCCGTGCCCCGTTCGGATTTGGCTCTTCTCACACCGGCTTCCCCCGTCCAAGGCACGTGACACTCCAGACTTGCAGTGCTGCTCTGCATCAGTTTTGCCCATCACTTTGTGGTACTCTTTGACGAACTCGTTGCTCTTAGCCACTTTTTTGTTCGCGCAAGTTTTAGGCTTGCGACCACACACCCACTTGAGCAATGCTCACGCCAGGGGATTCAGAGACGGACACACAGCGTACACACTCCTGACTCGGTATCATCCCACATTGCAGGCACATTTCGTTCCAGCACACAGATTCTTTCTATATCACTTGAGCCTCACACCTTTTAAGACCCACAGATGCCGGCGAGGATGATTCGAAGCTATCATGAGCAACGGACTCGTACAGGAGCTCACGTTTGTCATGATACTGCAAGCAGATGTGGTTGCGGCCTCATCACTACACCACTGTCACATGACTAGCACCGCACACGTACTCCTACCCCAGTTTCATCGTTACCGGCATCTGATTGCCGAGCCCACACACATCCTCCTACATATAGGAACAGCTATACTATGACAACATGAACTGTAATGGTGTTATTTGCCGGTCGGGCGAACTTATACTTTACCAGGTTCGCTTAACGCTCGTACTCTCACTGGCTCGTGGTGAAATCCAGCGACCCACTCACTTTCGCACCTCTGGTCGGACCCTCCTAAGTTCGTTGTCAATCACCCACCCTTTGCACCCCCACTGTTGTTTTCCACTTACCCACACCTGGCGGGTGTCTTGTTTACCACTACCCCCACTTTTTTATCCCTACCTTTTGCATCATCTATATATATATCATATTATATTATATATTTTAATTTCTTATCTCTCTTTATATATATATCTATCTTTCTTCATATCTTGTATAACATTTATCTTCATATTCCTTATCTACCTCTATATATCTCTATCATTAACTATTATATTTATCTATCTTACTATATTATCTCACTCTCTCATATATATATCTCTCTATCTGTCTTTCCTTGCCCTTGCAACCGTACTCCCTCGCCATTCCTCGGCGTGCTCCTTTTGTGCTCCCCGTTTCCTCACATCATTTGGTCACCCTCACCCCAACTGCAACTATTTGTATAGAACCATAACAATGCTCTTCTCCACCTTATTTTGATTTTCTTTGTGCCTGCTTCTACTGACAGCCGACGTCCCTAAGCTTTTGCCGCTCTCCAGTTAACTTGTTAAATTTGCCTCTGTCTTCTCTAATCTGACTTGATATTTTTGTGACAGAAGGGCCCCGTATAACACACCCATACCTAAATCTTTGTTAATTATTAGGTCTTATGTCGTGCCGCTTCGTTTTCGCTTGTCATAGGGAAGTATCACTTTCCGCTTTCATTCCCTGCCAGGTATTACATGGAGGGAATCGCTGAACATCTCAGCTAGTCTTCTTGTCGACTTACACCAGCCTTTGTGCTCACACACCAGTTTTTGACTGTCTAGCAGCAACATATTGGCCAGGTATTAAGTTTCTTACACCGTATTCGACACATGTATTCTCCACCTGCATCTCGACATCTATTTTCACACTTCCCTTAGGTCATCTCCTTTGAGTACAGCGACCAATGACAGACTGACACTTTGGCTGCCCATTCCTCTCCTGCATCCATAAGTGACTATGACACTCCAGGTAATCCGTTACTGTTTTCCCAGCCCCTATTTGTCAGCCTAACCTGGTTTCACACGTTCAGTCCGATACATACGTGGCATATCCTGGAATCTTACATGACCCAGCATTATTGCCGAGTTACACAGATCGGTTTGCCACACGTTTTTGGCCTCCTTCCATTACGTGCCCGCATCTGGTCCCACATTGAGATTCCTCTCCTTGGGCCTCTTACTCATGTGATCCCATTAGCACTTTGATTTCCTTCCCTGCAACTTACTTCATCCACTGTTACATTAAGTTTTAACTACGTTTACTGCATGCTCTATACATTCATCTCATCCTGGCCCATTCACTCCTATTCTGTCAATTTATCACCCAGCAGACTTTTAACTTCTTTCACTTTCGAAATTCGGGTATTTCCTAGGATCCTAGTTATTACATTTTTTTTCATATTTACAGCATGAGCTAATCGTTTACTTTTGTATACACTTCATTTTGTTTTTTTTTCTTCGCGCATTTCTTTTCACATTTCCCACACACACGGTTATCGCAGATCCTGCATACTTTCACACTAGGCTTCACTCTACTGACCTACTCACTTGCAACGTTAATATCACTGCATTAGATTCCCCACGACCTCTCTTTTCCACCTTGTTGACACTTCACTCCTACCACCACCCACACCACACACCACACCCACACTTGCCCGCTGCCTTTTTGGGGTTTTTAATCGGGGATCTTCTTTGTTTTTTTGGAAGAGTTTTTTACAGGTGGGTTTTTACTGCCCCACCCTGGTTTATTCCGGTTTCTTTTCTCCTTACTCTTTACAGCACTTCACTCTAACATCACATTACGCTGACCTTTGATCTGCAGTGCGGTTATTTTTACTACCTACTTTCCCTCTACATCCTTTCATACCCTCCTTCACACACTGTGCTGTTCCACACATCTGTAGTCCCACCACTTTTTATTACCGATGGATTTCAGACCATCGTTCATCTACGATTACCACACGTAATTTTTTATACCCCTATTTGTCTATCTGACGACTCACCACGGCATTTTCTCCAGACTTCTCCAGACTGATCGATATAACTGAGCACCCGAGTTTGCACACATCCACATTCGAGGTAATGCACACCTGGACTGCTTAGGCACACCATTCACTACTCTGCACGTCGACATATGACTTGTTCTCCATACAGGGAGTACAAGATTCCTATTTGATTTCCTGACCCCTGACACCTTTTTTACTATCACCCATGATTCTCTCCTTTTTCACTCCTTGGGTAGCTTGACTCCAGCCGTAACTTATCTCTTTACATACATCCACCACAATATTTCTTAATTCATCCCAAGTTTAGAACTGTCATGTGCTCTGCCGTGGCATACCACGGGTCCCGACACTTTAGCCGAGTCCTCCGACTGCATACCTATTGCCTTTAGACTATTTGTTTCATTGTGAGCAATCGCACACTTTATATATTGTTTTCATTTCCATCTCGACACCCCATTTACTGGACTAACACTCTACCCTCACTGTGGGACCACCACTTCGTCCTAACCGCGACCACACTCTCACTGTGCCAGACATTCACCACTTTATGATCGACCATCCCATTCCTTTTCCCACGCTTCCAATTAAGATCCCTTTCTAGCGCACGTGTTTTTGCCTATGCGTTCCTTGACCTTGCCACACCACACCCCACCACCACCCCATCTCTACAGGTTGTGGCTTTGCCGCTTCCGTTTGCACGCTCTTTCCGCTTCTTCACCCGCCATACTTCCCGCGACCGCTCTTCTCATTCGGGCCTTCACTAACATCTTCGACTCGTTGCATCCATCCATTCGCAGTCCTACGTTTTGTACAGCAGAGTGACTATAACCTACCATGTCCTCACCCAGATAACGACCTTAGGACATGGCATCTCTCTTTCGCCTACTTCCATAGGACTTACACTCACCTTCGTTGTACACACCCATTCTTTGCTCAACTACTCATTCGTTGCCACCATTTATTCATTTTACTTCACTTTTGGCTACACCTTCAAGATCTTAACTCCTTGATTATCACTGCATTACTTCATTACCTCATTACTCATTCTCACATTACATCGGTCCCTTACATTTCCAATGACCGGCTTCCGACCACCAGGTTCTACTCATCCCCTGTCACTGCCAGCGTATTACTATCTTCTCCATTTTTTATTACTTTTTTAACTTCTAATCAGTTATTATTGATTGTTTTGAGTTAATACATACCACTACTTTATCTACTCTTTGCTTATCTATTTTTCATTCCAGTTCCACCACGATTTAGCGATTCTCGCGGCTTATATGCGCACATAACTAACATCCATCGAACAATAAACCTTACAAACAATAGACATCCCTTCACTATATTAATCTTTTTCTTTTTATGACATCTTCCCTTTGTAATCCACGCAGCCCTGGCACCATTGTCATGTTATAGCACCTCACGACTATCATTCTGATTCATCTATGCATTGGGGCACTTTCATGCTGTCATGTCTCACACGCGGTCCGCTCCTATAGTGCCTCATTCAGTACACATTTACATACCATTCTTCCACATAATACATGATTATTCATATCCCACTTCAGTTTCTTTCATTTTCTTTTTTTGCTCACGCCTTCCACCCGTCTCGATTGGCTCCACATATGCCCATTTACATACTTCATTCTCAGTTATCCTCTCCCACTTAGGCTATTACATTGCTTAGTATCATCACCCTTTATTTCTACTATACTGACATCATGCACCACTATCATATCCAATGCATATATTATGCACTACACATTGCAGCCTGTCAACGCTTTGTTCCTGTTCCAAGCATTACCTGTTTTCTTTTCGGACGTCTGCTGGTCTTTCCTTTTCCGTTCATTTTTACACACAGCCTCCCCGACGTTTCGCATGTGACCCACGCTGGGCCCTGTCCGCACCTCTTTGGGTCAGACATCTTCCCACTCTTACTGCAAGGCGCTCTCGTCATATACAAACATCTCTATATATATATTATATCATACTCTCCTTATTTATATCTATATTATACTATCTATATATATTATCTACATTATATATACATATATAACTACATAATATTCATAATATATAATATATATCACTCTCTATTCTACTTATATATCTTTATATATTTTATATATATATCTATCTATATTATATATTAATATTTATATTTTTTTAATCATTGATCTATGTGTATATATATATATCTCTATAACATATATATATATATATCATCTCTATATATATCTTATAATATATCTGCTTATTATATTATATATTATACTCTACTTTCTAACTTATATATTATATATACTTTATATATTACTATATATATATCTATATCTAACTATATTATATTATTTTATATTATTATATATATATTTTTATATTATTTATTATATGTATTCAGTTCTAAAGACTATATATCTATTTATCTATATTTATACTAGTTCTTATATATATTATAATTTTATCATACTAGGCTTTTCTAATACTTATATTATATATTCTCATATATATATATCTTCTTTGATTCATCTCTATAATATTCAAATAATCATTAGTTTTATATATATATTTCTATCTTATAATTATATTATATTATCATATTTATATCATTATTATCTATATTTATATCAAATATATATATCTATTATCTATTTATAGTTTATTCTCTATATCTTATATATTTATATATATATATATATACTATATATATATAATCTCAATATCTATTATCTATCTATATCTATTATATACCAACATCTTATTATTCTTTCTATCATACACATTCATAAAAGTCTTACTACGTTTCAGCATATTTTCTACGATAGGATCATATATTATCCTATATTTATAATATTATTCTATTATATTATATATCTATATATTATCTATATTAATATTACTTATATTACATATTACTTTATTTATCTATATATCTATCTACTATATCTATATACTATATTATTAATCTTATTCTTAATTATATATATTATATATTTTCTTTTATTTACTTATATCTAATCTTACTTATATATATATATCACTATATTCTTTATATATTTATATATTTATTTATATACATTATAATTTTAAACTCCACTTTGTTGAACACCTCCACTCTTTATTTGACTTCCTTTCTTGTTCTTCGAAGCTCAGGTTCTGAACACTCTGATAAGAAACACTGAGATAATAAATTTACCTCTATATTTAATTCAAAGATGTATACTGAATATTTGTACACAAAGATATTAAGTTTTTTTATGTTGCTAATTTGGAGTTCTAGGTTTTCTTGTTAATCTTCGAGTAAATTCCTTTGTTCTGCTAATTACCTCATAAAACTATTGACAATTCTAAATTCTTAGACAATTTAAACTATAAAATGAAAAACAGTTTTTCGTCCTTTCCTCTCTCCGAAATCTTTATTTTTGAGGTTTTCAGTTCTCAGCACCGTTAATGGTTTTCCCCTTGTTGTTAAGATAAAACTGGAACTTGTGAACTAGCAATCTGTTTCTCTATCCGCAATATTCTAGAGTAGAGTGTGTAACACTTTTTCTTACCCGTATCCTTGATCGTCTTGAAGACTATTCCAACATGCTATATCTTTACATAACTTCCAATCTTTCTCCTTTTACTTTTAAACGTTTTTTTCCTTTATGCTCCTCTTATCAACATATCTCTTTATAATATTCTATATCTTCATGTTTTCCTGTGGAAACGTATTTGGTACTACGGTTCTGCTTATTTGTTTGGCTTGAGGTTCAACATCTTTGATTTTCCTTAAAATGATCCATGCTTTTTCTGAATGGGTCACTTGGGGTTTGGAAAACGCGCAATTATGGTGGTTCTCTCTCTGGCATGGAGCCATAGATTATTATTCCTTTCCAATTAAAATTCAGAAACCTACTTTTGACTCTACAAATTACTCTGTTGCTCGAAACAGGATCGTGACAAGTAATTACGTCATAACCAGTTAAAAACCCGTTAATTTTTATATTACATTCCTTAATCGTAAAATGTTCTTCGTAACGCAAAAAAAAAGCTTTTCTCCGTAAAAAAATGCTTTAAGATTTTTTTTTTTCATTCGCATTCTATTTCAGATTTTTTTTTCCTTTATTCCCATCTCCGTCTCGGACATTATGTGATATATGCCCACTCTTAATTTGCTTTTTTCCTTCTCTATTTCCCTTTGTTTCTTCGGCTGGAACCAACGTAATCTTACATTCTGCTAAAACTGAACTCTTCTCTCAAATCTTAACTTCTAATTTCATTTTCGACGATAAACGAGCTATTAATTTTTTCTCCTCTTCCCTGAAATTTATTTAGGCATAATATTGTGATTTCTTCTAAGGATGTTACTTAAGCTCTCTCTGATTTTAACAAATATGAAGGTGCAGAATACAGACAGTGTCAATCTTGTGAATCTCAAAACCTTTGCTTCCAGTTCTGCATCCTGTCATTCAACTACAACCTTTAATTCCTTCTGGAAGAAAGTTCTCCTTTAAAATGTGCCTAAAGAGTGGGACCTCACTTAACCCTCTAACTATTCCAATATTGATTCAACCACTGTAGTTGCTAAACGTTTCGAACCTATCTCTAGAAAGAAGATCAAGAAGCTTCTGAACTCTTCAAATCTTATCTCAGATTAGCAGTATATCCTCCTTAAAAGAACGATCTACTGGTGATCTTTCCCTTCACTCGCTCTCTTAGTCCATTGCTCTTCGGCTTTTAGGAGATTATTTTGATATGGCTCTAAATATATCGAAAGCTTTCAGCAGAGTTTGAAATAAAGCATTGATTTCAAAACTTTCCTAATTCAATATTTATCTTCTCTATAATCTATTTACTGGTATAATTTCAGGTTTTTCTATAGTAACTATTGTAGACAGCAATCTTTAGTGCTTTAATATGATTAATTGTGGTGTTCCTTGAAGCCCTGTTAGAAAATCTTTTTTTCCTTTTCATAAATTAGATTCTATTTGTCATTTCAAAACCTATCAACTTCTATGACGACGATTTCACATCTTATTACTTCTTTCGTTTTGAACGACCTCCTATCATTCAGCAAATCACTGATGCTAGAAGGGGCCTTTGAAAATCGGACTACCGATATTTCTCGATTTTCTAATTGGGTTCAGAGAAAATACGACTGCTTTCAAGATCACAAAAACTGTTCCTTCATTTTTCTACTAAGTTTATTATTCTTCACAGCTTTCGTATCTTCTTCGTATCATTCAAAGTTTGGTGTTGTGAGAGCTTTCAGAACTTCTGTGCAAGAACCCAGTTGCATGCCATTTTTAGGGTCATAGATCGTCATTGGTGGTTCTCCTCGAATAATTCTCCTTAAAAATGTGGGGCACAAGACTTTTAGTTTTATCAACTTTCTTTTTTTTAATAACTTTCTTCAATCTTCTCATGGCAAATAAACGATTGTTTCACTTTCGTTTAATATAGATACAACAACGGACACCGCTCTATTAAACACTCTTCTCACATCCTTCCTCCCATAAGAATAGTTCATGTGACTATTTTCTTTTATAAACTTTCATTCCTATCATTGGTTAACTTTTCCTCTGCAGGCATAAATACTATGCTCATTTTTATATGTACAGTACTCTATTCGTAAGTTCTGAAATTCATTTCTTTTTTCTATTTTCCCCATTTACTTTAACTTGCATAACAACAATATTCATGTATCGGTTCATGCCCACTTTTCATCTCGTACTGGAATTTACTTTCCATAATTCTTGGGAATTTGTGTTGTCCACTAGTCTCTTCTTCCCATATAATTAACACACACACACTCCGTACACACACACACACACATATATATATATATATATATATATATATATATATATATATATATATATATATATTATATATTATATATATATAATATATATATAGTATATATACATATATATATATATATATAATATATATATATATATTATAGTATAGTATATATATAATGTATATATATATATATATATATATATATATATATATAATATATTAATATAATATATATATATATATAGTATATATACATATAATATATATATATAGTATATATATATATATATATATATATATATTATATATATATATATATATATTATATATTGATGATAGTAGTATATATAGTATATATATATACCTCATGATATATATATATATATATATATATATAACTAATGAACTATGCTAAAAAAATAAATTCCCATGAAACTGGTCCTCGGAGTCAGCCGGAGTAGGAACCAGGGGCAAACGAAAATTTAGGGTAAAATTTAGAAAAAAAAAAAAATAAAAAAAGTTAAAAAAAAAAAAAAATTGTATAATAAAAGTTTCCAGAAACAAAACTGGAGTCGGGTTATTATAGAATGGTATACCTAAAGAAGGAGTTTGAGATGAAACTCTAGCTATTAAAAAAACTTTTTTATCCATAGTTCTGTCAACTGTGCTTAATGAGAGCATGGACTCCTTTGTTGTTAAAAGAGAAGATAAAGAGGTCATAGGTTGGTATATTTACATGGACAACACGTGAGTAGTGAAAATCCCAGACTCGTTCGTTGTGGTGCTCCTTCTTTCCAGCCACTTCTGTTCTGTGATGCTCCTTGCCATCTTCTGTTTTTCAACTGTATTTAATCTTCTCTCTTTAAAAACCGACGTCTGCGCTCACCTAAGAGATTTGCGTTAGGCTTTGGGCTTGGGTGAGTTTTCAATGTATTTTATTTCTGACCCCTCCTTGAAAAGGGCCCAACCCGTGAGTGGTGAAAATCTGGAAAAAACTGAGGGTTGCAATCGGCTTAAATACTGTTGGAGTCAAAAGGGGAATATGTGTTCATAGTCAGAACTATTTGTATGCAGATGTTGTCTCTCTATCAGGAGCCTTATTGAGGTGATAATAAGAATAAATAATGAATAATAATAATAATATAATAAAATAATAATAAATAATCATAATAATAATAATATAAATAATAATAATAATAATAATAATAATAATAATAATAATAATAATAATAATAATAATAATAATAATAATAATAATAATAATAATAATAATAATAATAATAATAATAAATAATGATGATGATGATAATATAAATAGAATTAAGGAATAAGAATAATAACAATAATAATAATAGTTAAAAAAATTAATAATAAAAAAATGGAAATAATCAGCTTGAAATAGTGAAATCAAATTTTAACGAATTCGTTAAAACATACCAATTGAAGAGTTTTTTGCGATATGGGTATGAGGGTTTGCCCAAAACACTTGATTTGTATCATGAAATGTTTTCACCATTTCCTTTCAACCGGATTTCTTCGCTGCCTTGCATTAACGTTTTGAGCTCATTGTAACATAACGAAAAAATATAGGATCTGTCCGATGAGATCACAGGTGAGGTTCAGGATATGAATTTTTGATGAAATAATTTCTCCATTTTAAAAAATAACTTTCTGGTTGCGATTCTGTTTTATTCTTCCTGAAAGAGATAAATTATAATTAGACATTCCATAAAAGTATATTGTATATCTATTTAAATAATTATATCCATTTAAATATTTAAACAGTAGTTAAAGAATTCTTAAACCAGTAACATATTAATCTTCTGATACTTAATACCTACTTCAATGACTTTAATAATTCTTGAAAGGAACGGTGCTGTCTTAAAATTGGAATTTCGTCACAATCAAAAACTGCTAAATAATCAAAATCATCTTTGTTTCGTTGAACACAATCGGTGACATAAATGTTTTGAATTCCACGATACGATCTCCATTTTTTATAAGTCCAAAGTCTGTAAAATAGCAATTGTAGAATTGGACGTGAAACCAGCAGGAAAAAATGCAAGCATGTCTGCAGATGATTTGGTTGATATCCCCAATTCCAGACGAAATTGGGGATTGAGGATCACGATTGGGGATCTTAAAACCGTCTGGAAATCCAAGTCATGTCGGCAGTTGGCATGGAAATTTTCATCAGATCGTGAGATTTTGACACTTGATGTTTCAAAGTATAGGTTTCCTAAAGTCGATGAAACCGTTTTTGAGATCTGGAAGATAAGTTTTCTGAGTTTTTTAATTAAGAAAAACAACACAACACAGATAGTGAATGAACGTCTAGCTTTCGTGCTCGTACTCGAGACACTTCGTGATATTTGTGTATTATTACAAAATTAATTATTACAAATTTAGCTACCTTTTTAATTTGGCTACCTTGGTGGTTATTTTCTTTGGGTGGATAGAATGCTTTTACCAATGTTATACTTTTTTGAGGATTTGCCGAAGGACGAATATTCTTCTGAGGTACATATGATTGTTTCATCTAGCTGGATTTCACCTTGTTGCTGATTAAAGTTGTTACTGTTCTTGATGATGATGAAGGATTCATAAATTTTTCTATTTTTCTGTGTTTTGAATGTGATTTTGAATGTCGGTGTTATGTTGATTGTGTGGTTGTTAATTTGTCTATATTTTACTACGGAGGAGGATTGTTAATCAAACTTTAAATCGTTTTTGTGCTGATTTAATCTAATGTTGAAATTATTGGTTTCGGCTATGTATTTTTTTGGGCAATTATTGCAGGAAATAGGCATGATACAGGCATTTATTTCTAATTTCATCTGATAGTAGCCCTTGAACAAGTTCAAACTGGTGAAATAGTGGACTCCGTGACACGTAAAAATAGTCTCTGTTATGTTCACATGGTGAACCTATCCGCCTCTGTCACCTTACTAAGCCTTCTATAGTCCACACACAGTCTGAGTAGTCCACACACAGTCTGAGTGTTCCATCCTTCTTCGTATCGGTACTACTGGTGAGCGCCATTCCGCGGCACATGGCTCCACTATGTCCCTCAGACACAACTCTTTCACCTGTTTCTCAATCTCTTCGTTTTTTCTCTGGTCAAACCTCCTGGCCTGCTGATATGTATAATCATGCAAACTGATTTTGTACGGTGTCATGGCTGTTTCACTGACGTCCATATCACTCTTACTGAATGCCATCCGTTGCCTCCATAATACCTCTATATATTTTTTTCAATTTGTTCTGCTTCTGACTTTATTTCTTTTTTAACCTTTCTTTCGTCCATTCCTTTTCGACCTTAAGTTGACCCGACAACTCTTGCACTGTTTTATTCACTGTGCACATGCTAGTTTCATAGCTTCTTAGCCTGTCCTCATCCACTACGAGATGTGTCACACCTATTTGTTTCTCCTCTAGATAATTTTAATTGTCCCGGTGTTAATTTTTTTACTAGTACGCTTCTTCCTTTTTCTGCCCACTTCACCAGACCTGGCAACATTTTGAATCGTTTGTTGTAACCCTTTTTGCTATTCTCTATACCTTCAAGTAGCAATTCTTCTGGTTCCATACGGTACCATTCATCATGACCCCTCGGTTTGATTTGCTCAGATCTCCCCTCCGCTTTAATTGCCACCCAATCATCCTTTGTAATCAATGTCTCTTCTACCGTATACACCGGTACTGATGTTACAACCCTTATATAATTTTTAGAACCACTCATAATGTACATCTGTTCCTTAATACCATTTTCACCATACCTCATGAATGATCCTCCTTTTACATCTACTTCAATACCGTTCTTTACCAGAAACGACATTCCTAATATCACACCTTCTTTCAACTTACTGACTACTATAAAATCTGACTGACCATAACTAATGTCATCGATAGCAATCCTCAAAGTTGCTGTCCGGTGTGATTCTACACAGAGTTGCGGATCTCCCACACCTCTTAACCTCATCATCTTACTTGCCACCTCCGAATTTGTAATCTTTTCCACCTCACTTTCACCAACCAAACAACATTGGGCTCTACTATCCACTATTGAGACCATCTCCACACCATTAAGTTTGACCACGGAACCGCAGCCTGGTGTAATGCAAATTTTCCTACGTCCCGTATCCTCCGTGTCACCTGTTGCACGATATAATCCTGTTGTTACTTCTTCTGTAGCCACTCGTCGTATCTTCATTTTTCGTTGAGGCAATGGGCCAGGCACCTCTTCATTTTGCCTTAATGTAAACTCTCTTTGCCTCTGGGTTCAGCACCTGAACGTAGGAACATGAAACTATCAAATTCAAGCTCTTTGCCAAAAAAATTAAATGACGTCAATATTGTGTTTTCAAGCGAATGTTTGTTAACTCAACACCGCACCCCGAATCCGGCTCCTGCTCCAGCTCCGGCTTCGGCTTCGGCTTCGGCTCCGGCTTCAGCTCCGGCTCCGGTTACGTTTCCGGCTCCTTACCCACATCATAAGTATTCGGAGACTTCAACTTCTTTATATTTCTTCTTCATCTTCTCCGTCTGGTTCGGTTTTTCTTTAGTGCATTTAGTGCCAAATTGAACTGGGATGTACTGGAGGATTAATTGCAATCTCAATTTCATTTTTTCTAGGGGTTCAGAAACATATATTAGAACACCTTACTTGGCCATTATATTCATATTTCAAGTTTTTAACAAAAGTTCCGTGTTCTGCTCCGGCTCAGTGTCGGCTACCTGAGGCATCACAGGATTCGTTTCCTTCTTCAACTCCGATTTCTTAGCCGAATCCTATCGACTATTTATTTTTCGTCTACCTAAGGTCATATAAAAGTTTAGATACTCAGCACAATCCTTGGATGGGCGTATCGGAGTGAAACCACGGCTCAGGGAAGGTGACGCCATCTGTTGTTGGGGTAGCAATATTGGGGGGAGACGATAACTAGAACTCCTATATGAGATAAATCATATGTACATGGAAAGAGAGTGAACGAGTACACGCGTGTGGAATAAAACGTGTGCTTGCTAATCTGCAACCGGTTAGACTCACTACAACGCAATTGCATTGCAATGAGCCTTCCAGAGCACGTAGAAAGACATTTTAAATATAATATCGATTTGAGGATAAAAGACCACGATATATCGATTAGAATCATCAAAAATGGTCGACCGATCATTTGAAAACTAAATAAGAATAAAAAAAACATTTAAGAGGTCTAACAATATAGTTCGGTAAAAACAACTCAGAAACCGGTCTTCCACACCTCAGAAAACGGTGTCTCCTACTTTAGAGGTTTAGACAAGTTTGAAGGGGAGACGATAATTAGAACTCCTAGAATGAGGTGGAATAATGTGTACATGGAAAGAGAGTGAGCGGGTACACACGTGTGGTATAAAACATGTGATTGCTAAGCTGCCTCCGGGTAGCCTCACTACAACGCAAATTCATTGCTATAAGCCTTCCAGAGCACTTAGAAAGACGATTTAAATATGATATCGATTTGGGGGTAAAAGACCACCATAAATCGGTTGGAATCAACAGAAATGATCTACCGATCATTTGAAACCTTCAAAGAATAAAAAAAAACTTTTAGGAGGTTAAGCAACATAAGTTCAGGTTAAAAAAAAAGCAACAGAAAACGGTCTTGCTGACCTCAAATACGGTCTCTCCAACTTTAGAAACTTATTCTTTAGCACATCAAGTTTCTAAATCTAACGATGTGATGGAAATTTTCAAGTTAACTCTCGACATGACTTGGATTTCTTGCCAGTTTGGAAATCCTCAATCCTGATCCTAAATCCTAAAAATGATCCTTTGTCACTGGCTTGTTATGTTACAACAAAAAAATCCTCAAATTACACCAGAGTTGGGGGCTTTAACCAAGTCAGCTGTTGAGATGCCTGCAGTTTTTCCTGCTGATTGCGCGTTCCTATACTACTTACAACAAATGATATCAAACCTAGCTGTGAAATATTTCACAGATCAATTTATCAATGATATATGACAATACTTGATAATAATATTTGAAACTTTTTATTGCTCAGCTTAAAATTACTTTATTTTACTATTAAAATTTATCTTTTTAATTTATTGCTACACATCTTTCAAGCATCCCCTTTCTAAAAGAGTTTGCGTATCAGTAGTGAATCATTACTCGTTTGAGAAAGATCTGTGTTTACCGTTCAGACTATTCGTTTATTCGACAGTTCTGTCATAAGTCAATTCGCACTTCAATTTATGGACAAAATTTGGTTCAAACAAATTTGAAATTTTGCAATTATGGAAAAAACTTAAACCTACCCTGAAGAAGATTCATTAAAATATGATATTAATATTCATTTACAATTTTATTTCAAAAGTTTAAAAAATGAAGGCATAGCAATTGACAAGGCAGAGTACTCTTTGCACTGTCGTTAGCAAAGGTTTAAGACTAAATACTGGTGATATCTCTAAATCTAATATTCAAGTGTTACTCCTTTACTCCAATTTATTCTAAAGTTTCAATGTTCTAAACTTCTGACCTCCTTAATATTAGTTTTCATTTTAACAAAAGAAATAATGAAATGACCTTAGCATTCAATTACCTACATACAATTCTTAATGTATATTTTTCATTTGCTTCTAGGAAAACGATTCTGTGAGTGGTATGTCTTTAACTAAAGAGTTTCCTGTTTGGTCTAGAAGTGTTTAAACAATATAGACTGTTGGTTTAATCATTTCCACTTCAATAAAACAACAATGCAAAAAGTAAAATCCTTTATTCATCAAATTTTCAGTCAACATTACTTTGAGATTATAATTTTTGGACTATATTAGTTCATCTATAATTTTAGCTTAAATGTAAACTCACCTTAGAAATGTACCTTCTTGGTCATAAGGCGGTGGATAATAAAAAGTGATAAGCTTAACATATCCCCTTTCTTTTTCGTAGTAATTGAGTACAAATTGAACGTTTTTTAATGGCATTTTTGTTTTTGTTAAAAAAATCTTGGAATGCTCCGAGAATTTTCAAGATTTCAATCCATTCAATGAGACGGGTAGAAAAATCCTCATTGTAGTAAAATAAGGCTTTTGTTTCAATTACCACGCTCTATCATTTGCTGAAGATATTTTGGTAATTAGTTCTTAAGCACGATTTCTACTTTTAAAAAAAATATTTTATTATTTACTACATTTTTTAGACTGTGGAATCCGAAACACAGTTTGTACCTAACTGTTATTTTCCAATCCACAAATTTTCAGAGAAGAGCAAAAAGTACATAATGGTAAAATTTTAAAAATGCAGTATAATAATTGACCAGAAATATTTGTTGCTCCTCAGATTTTTTAAAAAATTTTTATTTTATTGGGTATTTAATTTTTTTTTTTTTACAGATAAGCACAACACCATACAAAACTACAAAAGCTACGCAAAATGAAATACATTTTTGGAATCCTTGTAAAATTTTGGTTAGGAAATGTAAAAAAAAAAAAAAAAAAAAAAAAGAATTAAACATAAAAATTGGCTATCTTTTTGGGGGGTGCTGGGACATAGTATATATATATATTATTTGTACAGGTATTACACGGCAATTTAGGGGGCTCGAAGCCGACGGGGAACAGCAGGGGGGACGTTTTTCCATACCCCGTAAGGGGAGGGGCGGAGGAACCCCCGCGACCCAAATACAAAGAGCGGGGGTTCGGAGACGCCTCCCCGGAGGGGGGAATTAGTCCTACCGTAGTTCCCGAAGGCCGAGAGACCCCGACTCCTGCCATCGGTGCGGACTACCCTTGGGCTTTCTAAAAGTTAAAGAAAGCAAAAGGTTATTGTAGGTGAAATTATTTTTAACGTGTAACTTAATAAAAGGTCTCTCAATATGCCTTCTAAATCATATTTACTATAATTATTAACAATATTTTTTTTATTTTTTTATTTTTTTTAGCATTTTCCTTCGCACAATTTTACGAGGATTCCAAAAATGTATTCTTTTTCGCTGTAAGCTATTGTATTTTTTGATATATAATATATATATATATATATATATATATATATATAATATTATATATATATATATTATAATATATATATATATATATATATATATATAGATAATTATATATTTCCAATTTTCCAGTCCAAAAGATTTCCTTGCAAGAATGGTATTACCTTTCTTGATAAGCTGCATGTAGTTTTTGAGATATGGATTATGGCATCTTCTAGAGGCTGACCTATATAATATATATATATATATATATGTTATTATATATATATATATAATATATATCATATATATTATATATATATATATATATATATATTATATAATATTATATATTATATATACTATATATAATATTGTAATTTTACTAAATCAACTAATTTTAGAAGTTTAGAGCTCATAAATATAGGTTAATAGAAGTTCTCTTATAATTTATCTTTTCAAACGAAATATTAGTTAATTACCTTTTTTATTTTTTAACCACTGAAAAATAATAGGCAATATTTAAAAAAATCTTTCAAATATATGATTTTGTATTTTTTTTTTGTTTTAGAGAAAAAGAATCCTTCTTTAATTTACTAAAAGTAGATCTTGAAGAGAAAATTATCAATTATTATTTGTAGTCAAAATGCATGACTCTTAAATTGTAGTGGAAAAACATTATTATTTCTCCCGTTTCTCTGCTTTCATTTCCGATTTTTTTTAGGAGAATAAATTGATTCCTCCAATCTGAAGTCGTTTCACTTTGCACGAAAAGGGCGGGCGAGCTTAAATATCTTTCTAACAAGGACAGCCCAAATACTGAAAGGCACCTTTATTCTATGACCACAGTGTAAGGGACTTTCTGAATTTTAATAGTTCATATTTTTATATCTTCATATCTTCAATTTTTTCAATAAGTGTCTTCTTTCGCCTTAGGAATGAGTCTTTGCTGTTTTTAAAGTCTTTTTCCCTTTAAATTCTGAAAACAGCTTTCAAAACTGAAGCTAAAATTATTATCTTCAGTATCATTTTTTCTTTCGCCCTATTCTGTTGATAATGAGAAGAATCTGAAGATTGTTTTAAAGTAGTGGAAACTATTTTCCTTTCCTTTATACAACATATTCATCTTCGCACCTCCATTGCTTAAGAATATCTCCACTTTTTTTATTGTCATATTCATCTCAAGGAATGTAATTTTAAATCGTGGATCAGATAGGTAGAAGCACAATATCATTAAAGTAATTGCTGAATCTATTTTTTACTGAATTTTTCCCATGCTGATATGTAGACCCAAGTCCTCAAATAGTCCCTTTTTCTGACCCTTTTCCAAAAAAACTGCAAGTCACTTTCATATTTAGGATTATTGCCGATGCATTGATTCCTTGTGGCTCAAGAATTTGTACAATCAGACAAAATTTTTTTAAGTATTTTTAGGCAATATTTCAAGGAACTTTTTGAATGGAAATTTCTCCAGGATTTTTTAAATGGTCACTGCATATGAAATGAGGAGCCGTCTTTTGTTCAAAATTTTTGAAGCATATGATACTGGCTATTAAATCTGGTTTGTATATCCTGAATAAATCTGTGTACTGTGGTAATTTAATCTTGTTTAATATTCTTCATACTTGGCAATAGCTTGAGGCGAGTGATTACTATAACATGAATTTTATTAGCAGGATATTGAATTCTTGACTATAACATTTTGAAAAGACAATCTTCCATCTTCTTCTTCTGGACTTGGGAAGGAAAGGTGAAAACTCGAAGGATACAAATTTATATTAATAAGGCAATGGTAGATTCAACTGACTAGCGGAATAATCCTATTCTACTTCACAAAGGGTATATATTATAAAAAGACCTAAAAAAAGCCAATTAATGGTGAGATCCTCTTTTTAAAACCTTTCCCCACTAATCGCAACTTCTTCCAGCCTTTTATTCCTCATAGGATCGTCTTCTTCACCTCCTCATGGTCATATCAATGAATTCTAAGGCCTATATCACCTTGGCTATAACTAGCAATCTATAAAAGACATGCTTTATTAAATATTGCAAATTTACCTACAATTCAATATATGGCTAAATAACGAACCATTATATGTCCCTAACTTTTGTAGTATTATTATCAGTCAATTTCATGAGGCCTATATACTATTATGAATTAATTAAAGCAGCAATATAATATTTCAGTATACCAAGTACTTACGGTAACAATAATATAAGATTTTGAATAAATATAATTAATTATTTATATAATATATTATATATATAATACTATATATTTAAATACATTCAGATATATATACCTATAATATACTATATAATACAATAACATATAATATATTATCCGTCCACACCAGGGATGTTTTATCACGCTACATGCGATAGATTAAACATATATAAAGATAAAAAAAAAATATTGATTCATATTTATATTTATTACTAATTATAGATGGAAATAAAAATGTTGTTAAAACATTTTAGTAGCTTTATCATAAAAACTTTGTTATCCTTTTAATGAAATATATCCTCCACAGAATTGTAAAAAAGTTAATTATATTTTAAAAAATAAAAAAAAAGTACCATAATGTTTGTAGTTAAATAATTAATAAAGCTCATATACCAACCTGCTGTACATTTAGCTTATAGTATTCGTTTAATTAAACTATAAATTAAACTAATCTTTAAAACAAGTTAACGTATCTAACTTCATTTATCATAAAAAAAACTTATATATAATTGAAATGATATTATATTATTTCACTCTGCATTGTTTTAAAAAAAAAAATTAAAATAAAACCCAAAAAAAACCCAAGAGAGTTTTCAATACTTTATTCGATTAATCAGATTTAAAAAAAAAAAAAAAATTGGCATCAACTTACCTGGAGGCTGAACCCCCGAGTATTAGAGCCATATATATATATACATATATAATTTATATATATATACCTATATATATATGATATTATTATACTATATATATTATTATTATATATATATATATATATATATTAATTATTAACTATTAATTAAAAAAAAGTAAGTTAATTAAAAGATAATGTTTATATGAGTGATGAGACTGAATCAACTCGATAACAGATAGTAGAGATAGATTATATAATAATAATGATGATGAAATAGAAGATGAATAAATAGAAAGAATAAGATAATTATTATCATATAAATAACTTGTATTTTTAGAAATATAGCAATGATCAGGAGTAATATATAGTAGGCAGCTATTTACGGCCGCCAACATTGTCATCGGGACACTCTGAGCAGTTAGTTTAGCGAGGAGAATACTGTCAGAGGAAGCTAGCTGTATAATAAAAAAACACAAACTAGTTGACTCGAGCCAATTGGGAAACACGTCAAACATTAAAACTAGTAGAAAGAAAAAATGTTATGAATGTTTATAACACTGTCTGTATCATTTTTACTAACTCCGTTCATCTATCTTCGATTGATATATCGCTTTTCAGTTTTTCTACTATAAAACCCTTAAAAACGTCGCGCGGCACCACAAACGTCGTCTGGCAAATTTATAAGGTTCATTTTTTTATTTCGCCAAGATTTCGGGGGGAGTTGGCCTCCCCTTTTGCCACCCCCTGCCTACGCCCATTGTGACAGTAAGACGTCACTACTATCTTCCCAAATGATCCTTGCTTCAGCTGCAATATGTTTCAAACTATTTCACAAAATATAAAAGTATACCACTATGATACTTTGCCTTCTTTCAATCTCATCCTATTTTATTTCTATTTTTATCCCTAGCCTTTGTCATCTGAAGTCTCATTTTCTTTTTTTAAACATTATTTATTTTTGCAATTTTTTTTTACCATTCAGATGTATATACAATCCTTATTAAATTAATTGAAGGCTCACATTTTACACATGTAACAAAACCTCGACCATAAATCTCCATTCATATTATAGTATATATGAGTATATATATTATATACATATATCATATTATATAAAATCATATTGTATATATAATATTTATATATATATATATATATAATATATATATATATATATATATATAATATAATATATAATATATATATATATTATTATATATATAAATATAATACTACAGTACATTATATGGATCTATTGTACATTTATCCAATTACGAGAATATTCCAAAATGGCGATGAGGTTATGACATAACAGACATCTAAAACTTGAGGTCTTACGCTAGACGTTTAATATTCTTGCAGGCAACGTTCGGATTCGAGGAGAGGGAGGGAGTCAAACTTTTGCCGGAATTTTGCTGGCCTTTATTTCAGAATAATAGATTTTGAGGAAGAATGGCGAATCACGTTATTATATGGAAAAACAAGAATAGAGCAGGTGTTTCGATATGAACCGCAAGTTTAGGTAGAAAGCTCAGCCCCCCGCCCGTTCAAATTTTCCACACACATTGTCTTCAAAATAATTTATTGGCAACGTGTTAGACCCGCTTGATCCCAAATCATTGTTCGGGCCTACCTAATGATCTGGTGGAACATGACGTTTTGGCACAAAACTCAAAAATAATTAATGACGAAACATATTTGTCAAATGAATGTTGGTATTATTGTTTTTTCGGCCTGTTGAAACTTGGCTTGATTGAGTGATTAAATGGGTTTAAAGAAGAGAGCGAAATTATATAAATTTTTCTTTGGAACTTATATGAAATGCCCACCGGTGTAAGAAAATAAATTATCGTTGGTTTACAAAGAATAAGAAAACTAGGAGAGTAAATAGTATGACAACAAAGACTAATCGGAGACGTTTAATTGAAAGTAAACGAATTAGATTAAAGACAGTTTGAAGTTTATTGGTCCTATTAAGAATCGTGAGTGAGGACAGTCTGGCCTTTCCGCGGATAACCTGCAACGAAGCCCGACCGCCCCTACATAATATAGATAATAATATATATAATTAATATAAATATATAATATATCTAATAAAAGATAAAGAAAGAGAAAAATAAAGATAGTATAAATGATAAAAAAAAAAACTTAAATAATGTGATAGTTAATGTTATAGAGGTTCAATGAGAGTGGAAGCACCCGGGCAACTCAAAGTATCATGAGAGATTATATAAGTTATATTTAGGAATAATATGATTGTAAATATTATAGAGAATATAATAATAATACTAAATTATATATATAGGATAGAATTCAATATATTCGATATATATATATATATATTATATTGAATAATAACACTCCAATGAAGCGTAATGAATAGTTATCAATAGTGAATATAGATACAAGAAAATTAATAAATAAGGTTGTATAAGATTGGAGTGCAAATAATAATACTTTATTAAGTTTCACTAGATTGATTATATCAGTGGTATGTGATTTATGCGAAGGGATACTTAGAAAGTACTCTTTGAGATGATGCTAGCTATAGTATATATAGTAGATCTTGTAAAACATATTAATGAAGATTCGGGTGCTATAGTATGTAGCGTTACTGTGTTTTTTAATGTTCTTGCTCTAAAGGGGCGTACGCGTATAGCTCACGCAAAGACAAGAAAAAATTAAGACTTTACCTCATAAAATTAGAATCAAAAAGAGTGTAGGGGGCTGGACATAGAAATTTCCTTTTACCGAAGACTAGCGCGGAGCCTACCGAATGTCCGGGACCTCCTTATAACCATTCCGACTCCGGATCCGACTCCGGCTCTCGGTTCTGGCCCGTTTTTATTGTGTAACTACGATGAATACTTATAAATATCAGCCCCGTTAGTCTTTTATCTGTTGTAGAATATTGGTATTAATTGACTTTTTCCAGACGTGGAAAAGTGGATGTAGGAAAGGTTAATTAATTGTGAAAAAAAAATAATAATAAGATAGTTTTTGCTCTAGATTCGGTTTGACCAGGTAAAAATAGATTGGGAGTAATAATGAATAGCGTAACAAACATAAAATGGGATAATTAGTTTGCAATTATGATTCGCCGAATATAGAACGTTTTAATATCGACTCTTATGAAATGACTTAAAACTCTAAAGATGTACCTCCTCGGAAAAGGAGAAGGTATATGAGTAAAGAACCCCCTCCCCCAAGAATCGTTAAGCCCGTTTATATGTAACTGATCGAGATTGGAAACTGGGGAAGAGTTATTTAGTTGGATTGGGGAGTTGGTATCAATCCCGGTTGGATAAATATCACGTTGTGCGAATCCCTGGTGAGGAGACCGAAGGTCCAAATTGTTTCCAGGAACTGGGAAATGGTTCCTTTGGAAACTGGAAATCCTGGAAAAAACATTTTAAAAATATGTGAAATGTTTTTCAAAATTAGAAAATAGAAAATTATATGGAATGTTGATTAAACTTCACTTTCACTCTTTTGAAAATTCAAAAGTAAAGAAAAATCAAATGGATCGTAAGATAACAATTAAAATTAAAATAAAAGAAAAAAAGTTGGTTTTGACTAGATCACAGTAATATAAAAGGCATCTGCACTGTAGAGGAGAGAAATAATAGTAAAGTATATAGGCAGGAGGCTGAATAGAAGAAAGGTGGCTACTATATTAAGAGAACGTGATACTATGTCGGGATATTTGTGATACTATAGTGGGATATAGGTATATATGTATTGATGAATAAATATTCAACCTTATATGGCTCATAAGGGTATATAATATGAGTAGACCTTTACAACCACAAATATCTGTATCACAAATGCCCAATAGGTGGAGGGATACGAACATTCACGCGGACCTCACGCAGCATCGCCATCTGCAACCACGCAAAGCCTCCGATTGCTCACCAGGCACACACAAATCACCGTCAACAAATTTATTTATTCTGATAGTGGAGTCAGATCGAAGACTGATCACTTGCCAACTGGTGAAAGATACTAAATAGAGTTATAACGCGACGCGCTGCGCACATAATCACGTATGTAAGAAGTATTTTCTCCGTGCGCCGTGTTACACTTGCCCTCAGCGCTGCGTGTGCTTTCCTCTCTGCATCGATCTTTGTTGTTTTGCCGTACTTCCTTCTCTTCTTAGCTTTCCTTATCGCCTCTGCTTCTCACATATGTTTTCTGGATCTTAAAAAATATTATGTATATGGAAGATAAAGAAACACGATTAGTACCCCGTACTCGTCGGCGAGGATAGAAAAGAGGGGATGTTTAGAGAGGGATATTACAAGAAAATCTTTATTATCGGTTTACGAGACAAGATAAAAAGTATGCTTTTTTTGAAATGGAAGGGGACGAATTTATCTACCAGGTGTTTCTTTCATACAGAATCATCGTTTATTATTCACTTTGCACAGTGTTACAAAATCTTTTATTCTAATAAATGGTTATATATATATTTATATATATATATACTTAATATTATCTGTTGAAATCCACGAGGCGATGACGAGACTATTGGTAAAAAAATGAATATAATATAATCTTATAATAATACAGAGGGTAAGAGAGAACAAAATAATAGCATTGTATACTAAATTTAGTTCTTTTTAAATACTAACACATATCATTTAAAAAGTAGGAATTGTTATTAATAAGACAAAGAAAACTTTAATAACATTATAAATTTTAAAAATAAGATGATCATGGATAATATTCTTATATGATGTTATTTAAATAAAACTAATAGTATATGAATAAGTAAAATTTTTTCAAAACTGAGGTATCGTTTATACCTTTATGGTCTTCTGGCTTTTCAATTTTCAATTGTGCCTCAGCTCGAAACACAGGCTAGAAAAGGGAAGTAACAGTCTATGTCACAAAAGAGAATTAGTACCCTCACACAATAAGCAAAAATCAATGCATAGCACAACATCTAATCTTATGCAAAAATACAATATAACGCGATTTTATTCAGGCTGTCATAAATAGCAATGAGTATAGGCGCTGTTACAGCTACTCTCCCTAACTAGAGTAAAACTAACTAAACCCCGTTTTCTAGAGACTAAACCTATTAGGTACTAAAAAGCTTTTCACACGCTAACTTTATTTCACGCATAACTAACTAATATTGTTACAATATAAACTTGCTTTTATACCGCGCAAAAACGAAAGCCGCGGACATGTCAGAGTAATGGAGATTTCTTTGTATATAGGGATGGTTTTATCTAAATCACTTCATTGTAGATATTTTGCATTATTGATGTGTACACTGAAACTATAGTTTTCTAATTAAGGTCAGTCAGGAGCCATTTTTGAGGAAGTCGAATTTAAAAAACCTATTTACCTAGAATAGTATATGGTTTATGACGTTGAACTTATAGTGGGTTTTACCCCCCCCCACCAAATAAGTTTGTGAATTTTATTATATCGTATCCATAAGTAGAAGTTATATAAGCTTCCAGTGCAAACGAATCGCTTTACGACTAGTATGTATTTTTCTGCCTAGTATTTTTCATCAAATCGAGTCATTAACTACTATCGCGTTTTTTCTACAATTTTGCTACCCTAAAGTTTCATTAGAAATATTATATATATATGTACGTACTAAACCTGAGTCAATTCTCTTAGTGAGAGCTTATTTAATTTGTTCATTTATATTTCTTATTGTTCTATATAATTCTATATAGTTTTTTATAATCTTATTATCCATGTTATATGAGCAGTTTGGCGGGTACAATTACACTGTTAATCAGGGAACGATTCAGGATAGAGTTTGAATGCCACTCGTCTTTCAAAACAATTCATACCTATTCAAACCAGCGAAAATAATCCACTATAAATTCTCAAATATATACTCCCTCATCATAAGCGAGGTAACTATATTAAAATCGTGATAAATCAAGGTTACGAGAGCAGAGAGCCCTCACGTCAATCATATACTGACCTCCCACTACTCTTTTCTCTACCCCCATGAATTATATAGATTGCTTGATCGACACGACTTGCCTAAGTCGCTGACACGATCCTTATGATGCAAACTCACTCTGGCTTTACGCACACACTCAATAACTTTAAGAGTTATGTCGATGCGTACCTTATGAATATGCAAAATTAATGGCACATTCGATTACTTGCTAAGTTTACGAATAAAAATATATAATGTGAGTACCGTTATATGGCTTTCCCTCTCGGTTTAGACAAAAAAATTTATTTCTTTATGGATACCGATTGTGCAATTAGAAAATTATTTAATGTATTTAACAGCGGCACCAGATAGTTGACTCACGAATGCCAGAGAGTTTTATTTATCTCCTTCAAATTCGAAAAAACATCCATAATCGAGCCACATGCAGAATCCCAATTAGTCATTGCTGCAATATAATCCTGAGGAGAAGACTATTTGAAGCTATTGATACAAGTCAGGATATATTTGGGATGAAGAAAGGAATAATGAATAACCATAAACAAAAGTAGTTTTAGTTTATTATGTGCCGTTTGACTTAAAGGAGCACAATTGGTTAATTAGCTATTAGTAAAAAGACAACGAATATCTTCAGTTTTCATCCAGCAACTTTAAAGAGTTTTGGCAGTTTTGTTGTTATGCATTGACCCGGTGAACACAACAGTTGGAAATCAGAACAGTTAGAATTTCAGGCATTCAAGGAATCATTAAAAGTCAAGATGTCACCTAATATTCTGCTTAACAACACAATCAATCGTTAACTATGCGTCAAGGATTTCTATATTGATTTGCTATTATTGATATTTACTTGGATCATTATCTGAGTTCATGAAATCGATAGATATTTAGAGTAGCATTTATTAATTGTATAACATAGGACTAAAGATTTTTCACTTACTCTGTTGGTGCCATTAAAGACTTATTGATTAGCTCACAACCTATTCGTCGATTAAGTGTGCTTATCCTAGAAGAAATATATAACATGTGAGCAATATTTAGAGCCCATCAGAAGTAGAGTCAAACAAGTGAAAAGACAGATAAATCAGTAGATCAGATTCACACAAGACACCGTATCCACTCTCTGACCTTTCCTGATTCCAGATAGATGCGGAATTAGTCCAGAATCGAGATTCTATTGATCTGATTGATTACAATTTGCCACCACTTTTATTAACATAAACATCAGTAAAAAAGTTGGTCCGAAACTCCTAAAATTGGGTTGAGTTTCTCTTGATTTTCCAAGCACTTGGATGTAGTATGTAAATTGCAGTTCTTTAGGTTTCGTTGATTGTTTGCTTGTCATTAAGTATACTAAACATTCAGGTTACACTTGAAACATATAATTACAAACAACATTTTTCAAACATATCCTCCAAAATTAATTGTTTTAATAATGAAATTTATACATTGTAATATGGAAAACTAAACAAAAAATATGTAAATCTACAATTCTACTTCAACCTAACCTTAAACATAACAGTACCCATCATTTCATTTAACATAACATTAATATACTAAATAATTAGAATATATGGCTCACTATACTCAGCATTAGAAGATTCTTGATGAGAATTTCTATATAGACAATCTCAATCTTCTTGTATCAACGCCCCTTCACAAAATATCCTAGTAGTCCAATATATTCTATCTTAGTCATTTATTTATATCATTTTATTAATCAGTTGTTTATATATTATTTTACTTTAAATATACATACCATATATCTGATGTCTTAGATTATATTAAGTGTCTATTGTAATATTAATATTCATATTACTCAATATCTTCTACTCATTCACAATAATTCTCCTCAATAGATCTACACAACTACCAAATGAAGCCCGTGTCTCAAGTGTCACAGATTCCAGCCAACATAAAACACTTAAGGTTCATTATCTCTACCTATACACACCCATTAAAAACCATACACGTGGTTACGCATCCACAAATAAAACCAATCAAACAACAACTTACTTGCAAGGCGTTATGCCAAATCACGGATTGAGCCAACTGGACATCTCTAATGACACGACGTCTATTAATTCTATAATTCTCGCAAATACAGAAGCAGGTAACGAGATTTATTACCTTGTTCCCCCAATATCTTTGACACGCATGAGAACTGCAGTTGAATGAAATTCATACTACTGATGTAAGTCCCTCTAATAGTCGGCTACTGTACACATCTGAGTCTTTAATCCTTAACCAACTAGTTTTAAATATCTTATTTGAGTCATTTATCTTACTATATTAATTGATCTTTATTATTTATTTATTATATTTTATATCTTGGACTTATTATTATTAGGCATGATTGATATAAAGATTACTGTCTCTCATGTAATATATATATTATTAGATGATCTATTAGTTATTTAAGTCTCGTACGATGTCTATCGATCGCTCTCTCTCTCTCTGTATATAGGCTGATAGATGTGTATATGATCCTTAGTGCTCTCGGTTCTCTCGTGCTCTCCTCTCTCTCTCTCTCTCTCTCTCTCTCTCTCTCTCTCTCTCTTCCTCTCTTCTCTTTATTATCCTACATCCTCTCTCCTCTCTCATTCTGTCTAACACAGTTCTCGACTAAAACCGTCTATACATAACCATACAACACAACTACCACAACACACATCATCATCTATCACCACTACCATAAAACCTACTCACATAAGACACGAGCATAGCAGCAACTAACCACCAACTAACACCACGACAACTATCTACTCACAAATATCAACACATTCACTCAACGCATTCACTATAATTATAGAACACCTTTTATCTACAATTATCTTTTTTGCCTGGTATAAACAGTCAAGTTAATCCGGCGCACAACCTATAGATCAAAGTCATGGGACTTTGCTATTTCTATATGTCAAAGTGCATATCATGACATTGTCTAATCATTCTCTCTACAACTCGTTGCATATCAACATATTAACTCTCCCATACCTATTCATAAACAGTGTTCGTCGTCTTCAGCACTGATGACTTTTATCGTTCATCTTCGTAATTTGAATTCGTCATCTTGATACTAATTATTGTTTGTTATAAGATAGCTTTGTAATGTTTGTATTATTGGTAACCATTTAAATCTAATTTTTATCAATCTTATTGTTATTATCTCTCACTTTAAGCAATCCGAGTTGTTTTGAAACATTTTGTTTTTAACTAAAAATTATTTACATCATTTTCGATGATAACGAGATTTAGACGGACATAAACTAATTCTAAGATGAAATTTGCCTCATTGTTTTTTACCAATAACTTTTATGTCAGTAATTCAGTAAAGTCATGTAATCAACCCCCCCCTCCTACCTTCCAGATTCTATTAACCATTGATCTTATTCTGATCTATGATTCAATCAATTTCGAGACATCTTGAGGGAAACGAGAACGTAGATACTGATATTATGATTAAAGACATGCTGAATGAGTCTACTTCATTCAAACGACGAATTGTTCATGATGAGAGTTGAGCCACTTAGTTAGGCTCTCTATAATGTAGTTTTTTAACATTAATGTTATGCATCTAATAGCATTAAAATCTATCTATCTATCTGACAGTTAATTATTTTCTGTGTTACAAATACTCAAAAGTTGAATTGCACAATCTTTAAAGTAATCGAGCCGAAAATTATATACAATTCAACAATAATAGATACAATAATTAGAATTAACAAAATAGTTATTAAAATTAAGTTCATACAAAATTATAGAAAGTCCTGGCCTATATGTTGCTATTTGATGGATCCTAGTAAAATCCAACCACAATTTTTTCAATGTATTTATTGGTATGACAAATAAAATTATGAATATTACAATAATGTTATATTATAATCATGTTATTCAACATTATTCATTAACAGACCTTACTATTACTAGGAAGAATGTGCTGAAATTACGGTAAACTAAAATAGACTCATATTTAAATTAACAACTAATAATAACATAACTAACTTAGAAGTATAATGTTTATCAATACTGAACTAACCTAATAATACACTTCACGGTATATATATAGAATTAGTCATTATAACCAGTTTCACTACAATAAGTCTATATATAGATTATATCATATAATGAGCAGTGAGAGTATAAGAGCTAAGCATAACACATGATCAAAAATAACACTAAGTATTCACCCAATCATTCTACAACATACCAAACAGCTAATACTGTGATTTAATGTCTAACTGTAATCCGTTTAATACATTAAAATTGAACTGTACCCCAAAACATTCTAAGTATTATAATAAAGGATGGAAAACGTTTTTTCCAAAATTTGTCAAATTTATATTCAACTTATGATAGATTATCTGAAACTATGCAGTATAGATCTGATTAGGGTAATAATCAAGTTTCTTCTATGAAATTACTTAAACCTGATAAAAAACTTCAACCTATACCACCTGTCAAACAAACTTAATATACTCAAAATCATCATCTCATACATAAATCTCTCTCACAGTTTAATGTACACAGCATTAGTAAATATATAACAAAACGAAACGTTAAGATAATATTAAATATTTTTAGATATATTATATATATACTCATATTATAATTATATATATTATATATTATGTATATTTAATATATATTAATTTATATATTATTATTAATATATTAATTAATTAATATATATTATAATATATAAACAACTCATTTCAATAACAAAATATTATATATTAATTATATTTAGATTATATATTATATAGTATATATAACTATATATATATATGATATTAAGATAGATATATAATATATATATTAATATTATAGATATATAAATACTTATTTATATATATAATATATAAATTATAGAAATATAATATATATATTATATATATACTATTATTAATATTTATATATTATATATTATATGATAATATTATATATATTATAATAGGGCAACTTAATCTGGAAGTGTTGGTGGGTTCTTTATTGAGAGCGAATCTATTGTCTGAAACAAGAGATAATTGATGGGTAATTTAATATTACATTATATATATTTTTTACAATTAATGTATGATTTAGCGTATATAAAGGTACATAAATAAATGTAAAAATGCCCGACAGTTGAGATACTACTTTTTTTTATCTTTGATTAAGCACAGATTGTTAGCATAGGTATTCAAAGAGCCTTTTTTCCTGAAATATACTGACATCCCTTTTCGTAAATTTTCTATATTGACGGAATTCTTGTAACATTCGAGAGATATTGGATATGTTAGAGGCTTTCCCTGAACTTTTGAACGTACTAATATGATCAGAAGCCTCGAGTATGTTTAATTGTAATCATTGAGAAATGTAGTTATAAGATTATTGGAGGTATTAGGTAAATAATTTCTGAAGATATAGTAGTAGATTATGATAGTAGAGATGAATATATAGAGGATATTAGTTTGAGAATTTAATCTTGTTTAAGTTGAGGTGTTGTCATATTTTCTTGCTTGAATTGTTGATTATCTAACTACTAGTCCACAAAGTCATATCATACTTCATCACGTATATGCGACCACTAGCCAGCAGGTCTGCACAACCTTAGAACAGAGCGAAAAGCGTCTTCTCAGGGGCGGAGACAATAGATACGTTATTGATAGAAAACAAACATACTCAAAGTTCCGGTGTTGAAAATACGGATAAAGCAGACAGTGGACTTGATAGATAACAAAGAAACAGTATGTTTATGCATTTACGCAAATTGTATCAGATCATCTTGAATTTGCTTTCGATTCAAACCACTCAAAATGATTATTTTAAGATAATTTAACACTTTCTGTTGGTACAAACAAATCTGGTTTACTCTAATGCAAATGAGTTAAGAGGGCGCTTATGATGAGTACTTCCCAACGACTAAAACAGAGAAGTAAACATGATATGAGTCTGTAGCACACACAACACACAGATACTACTCAACATCAACACTTTGTAACTATACACAGATCATAACAAAGTATAAATCATTCATTACACATTATATTATGTCTCACTATAACAATCATCATTTCACCGAGCGACCCATAATCATTAATATTCAAAACTTAATTATATTAATTCAATGAATGAAAATTATAAAAATAATAAAATTAATATAATATATACATACATAGATAAATAAGGAATACATATTTACAATTCTAAGCTAGTGCTTCACTATATGTTCTGGTAGATAAATATTTCCTCGAAACTCGAGCGATAATAGCTCAACACTGAGATACAGGGTGTAAATGTAACACTCGGTGAATGATGTGCTCAGTATGGCACATTAAGATTTAATATTACATAAAACAATATAAAGAAATAAATTAAGTATAATTACAAAAATAATTAATAATAATAGAGATATTAAATAATACACTAATAAGAAGGAAAAAAAAACATTTCAAAGAAAGAACATTCCAATGTTAGTCATATATATTTTATGTATGGATCCGATATTAGATAATTTTCGAACGTAAAATGAAATTATATACAAGCGAACACACAATTGAAGATCCTATAGGAATATTTCTACGAGAATTATGCTATGAAAATAATCTTACAAATTGAATTATGAGCCTGATTTATTATCATATAACCTATACAAAACAAATTAGAAAGATAATATAATATATCAACCACACCAAAATGTTACAAAGTAATGTATATAAATATATAATCACTTGACGTAATGAATCGTGTACACTTCATTATTGACATTGGTGCTAGAATATGAAGACCAAACTGAATATAATCATTAGAACTCACTATATAGGCCTTTAAAATAGCGTCGATTATTTTATTTCGAAAGAGAAATGCACTGAGCAACTTGATTTAGAGTGGAATCACACATTAATACAAGTATATTATTATAATATATAGGTAATCATTGAAAAGAATAAATAACTTGTTGCTGAGAATCTGGATTTGGTATAGGAATTATGTAATGTTACTTCAGCCAAATTTAATAGTGGCGTTCAATCACCCTGGCGTAAATTATTGAGAATGATATAAAATGAGATAATAAGTATTATTATAATCGACCAGAGGGGGGACTGAAAAATTTTAAAAGAAATAAAGCAAGACGGAAATTCATGTTTAAATTTTTTTTTTTTATTATTAATTTTTTTTTTTATTTTTATGCACTTATTATTAGTAATAATTTTTATTTATGTTAATAAACTATATTGGAGATGCTAGTGGAATATTCAAGAATTTACGAAGAGGAGCGCCTTGGAAGGTATCGTAAGATCAGTTAAAGTTCAAAAATTGAGTATCGAGATTCCAATAAATCCAAAAATTAATATGAAGAAAGGAGAAAGACGGTAATATACCTTATATCGAGGTGAACGAATTGTGCTGTCGCGGGACTCGTTTTGAGTCAATCTTTTGGAGTGCTTGAGTTTGAATTTTTAGTATATATGTGGTCTTTTCTTGTTCAAGATCTATGTCTCCTGTTGATTATCAGAAGGCGCTGGATTGAAGTTCTGGGTGTCTTCCCCGGCTCACCACAGATTATATAGACAAAAACCTTGGTCAACATATTATTGGTGTTGTCACCGATGCATAGCCAATGTCTCATGCCACTTCGTCCATCCAATTGGGAAGCACAATGATGCAAATGACATGGGTTCATATCATTGTCCTAGAACCAAAGCAACAGATGTTCATGTAATGGATACCCGTTCTTTGTTTATCCCCAAAGCTAATTATCTTTTTCTCAGACATTGAATGGCTTGTTTCTTCACTGTGTCATTTACCACCCTCTCTATAAAAGGGAACGATATTATTTACACTCGAGCTATTTCTTATAAAATATGACCTTGCTTAGTCTTTAATTTTTAGTCGTCAATACGAGTCGATTGTAGTAGTATTGAGGATCTAAATAGTTAAGGAGTTGGGCGCCGGCGGACAGTGGTATTGAAAATTTAAATATATAACTCATTTTTCTTATATAATAAGTAGGAAAATAGAGCAGTCACGTGCCTTCCCCTTTAGAAATTTGATCTTCCCTTGTCGAATTCTTCATTTTTATTACAGAATTTTCTTGAACTGAATAGAGAATTCGGAGTGGCGGGCCTTTCCTTGAATTTTTGACGCTATATCACACTTTTTAAACTGAATAAAAGCTACAAGTTATCTAGGATGTAATTTGAAGCTTGAGGAGGAGCAGTTCCGTGGAGAGAAATATCATTTAGTTGAGTCTTCACTATCTCTTCATTATTTTTGATATCTGACTCGGTATTAATTCAGTCAGAAGAATTATTGAGTTCTAGTGGGTTCCAATATTCCGTCGAATATTATATATTAAAAATCTTTGCTTACCCAAATTGAATAATTAATCACGCAACATAAAATAATAAATTTTCAAATAATTTTTATTCAGTTCTGTGAATAGTTACAAATCTATCTAATTCTATCTATCTATCTATTCATATCTAATTCACTAACTCTAATCACTATCCTATTACTATCTAGTCTAATGTATCTCGTATCACTCATCTTATCTAGAAAAGTCTATTTATCTTATCATATCTATTATATCTTTAATTCTATCTATACATTTAGTACTTAGTTATTTATATACAAATTATCTAATCTTAAATCTATTACTATCTATCTATATCTATATATTATTATATATATAGATATATATATAGTATATAAATATTATACTATAAATTATTATATATTCATATAATAATATATATAATATATAATATATATATATTATATTTAATATATATATATATATATAGTATAGTTATATATATATTATGATTTAGTTAATAAATTTTTTGTTTGCAAATTATATGCTGTTTTTTTCATGTGTTGACGGTTTTTTAGTTCATTCAAACCAACATATCATACCACTGTAACACAGTGCACATACACTGTTAAACTACGCACTATATTTTTTATAACTTTAGAAGGAACTTAAATAATACATTATTTACATTCATTTTTCAGCTTACATGGTGATCTATTTACTCTTATTGCACATTTATTAATAACGTCTGCATCTGTGTCTGTTGTACACAAAAAAAACGCACTTTTTCCTTCTATATTTTCACATTTAATAATTTTCAATCTCTATTTCTTTTGTATGCCGTCAATCTATTAATATTTAATTTACACTGCTACAAGCGAGATACTAATTTATATTATTTTGTCCTATGACAAGTTAGATTTTTAATTTATTTATTTGTAGATATAAATAACCAACCAAATGAATTTAATTTATGAAGTTTTGTTTTTACATTTAAATTTTGCTTAAAGTTTTATTTATTTATTTTATGTTATTTAGTTTTCTTTTGTTTAGTTTTAATTATTTTATAAGTTTTGTTTTTACATTTATATTTTGTTTAAAGTTTTACATTTATTTTATAATTTTTTCGCGGTTGTTAAGTTTTAATTATTTCATAAGTTTTATTTTTGCATTTGTATTTTGTTTTAAAGATTTACTAATATATTCTTATGATCATATTATTGTTTTAAAGATATTTATTATCCGTTTATCATGTTAATGTGTAGCGTGTTGGTCTTTTTTGCTTTATTTTAATAATAAATTCTTATATTTGTGTTTCATTTTTTATTTATTTATTTTAAAATTTTTTACTTTATAAGTTTTATTTTTGTTTAAAGTTTTTATTTTATAAGTTTTATTTTAAAGACATTTTATGTTTTAAATTTTAATTATTTATTTTAAATTTTTATTTCAAAACTTTTTATTTATAAAATTTTATTTATAAAATTTTATTTACTTTTAAAAAAATAATAAAACATTTATATTTTATTTTTTTTTAAAAAATATGTAGCTTTATCTCGACCCTAAAAAGTAAGCAGTAGACGCAAATTCCCGCACCCACCCCTGCCCCATCCGGCCATTACCTACTGCCTTAATCTCCGGAACTTATTTTATATTCTTAATTTGTTTAAACAACTTCAATATAAAATTAAATGATACAAATTTAATTGTGGGGTATTTTTTTTAATAATAATCCATATCTTAGAAAAGATTGATGTTTCTTTGTATCACATTACATAATAACCAAGTCTCTTTTGATATGTGTCCATTAAACAGTATAATTATTTAAAATTTATCGATTTTCATTACTAAACAAACGGTTTCTTTATTTTATATTTTTTCAACATAAAAATATTACATTTTAATAACAGTACACTCATAATCCTCTCCTTACACATAACAATTGGCTAAGGAGTTAAAGGGTAATTTCTAGAGTCAATACTGCTAACATGACAAATATATGTGTCTTGGTATGAAATATTGGGTACAAATTATAACATTTGTCCATACCATAAACCCCCAATGTTTATACATTTTTTAGAAAAGCTAATACATTTATAATTTACCTGAACTAGAGAATAACGTTCACTTAGAATAATAACATACAATATAGCATGAATAAAACTGGTAGCTATTAACAAAAGTTTACACTAGCATAAGTGGTAACAAGTAGCTAACATTATTCAAGACTTATTCTAAGTCCACTTTTCTAACACTATTCGATTATAACATTTATATATTTAACATAGAATATTATAACAAACCTTAACCTAAAATTATTATCATTTTAATCCAACAGCGCTATGTTCCCATGTAGCTTTATCAAGGATATAAATTCTTTCACATTCAACCAAAGTTGTAAACACAAAGATACTAACATAACACTACTGAACTGAGGAAGAGCGTTCCGTCATATGCAAAATTAAAAGTCATATACGTACGGAATTAAACTCTTGAACATGGACAAAGTTTTAGAAACCTTTTTATTTAACATAAACAAAGATTAAAATTATTCAAATGGAAGCTAACATGCGATTCCAAAATGAAAAAGCCTAACGTATTTCCATAGCCAAAGCCTAAATACCGCAAGCACGTAATGAATAAACTTGCTAACATTAACAACGATCCAGCAATAAAGCTAACATTAGCATTACCTGAAATAAGAACATCACTTATCATAACATTACCTAAATATCTACAACATATCATAACCTAACTTACCTATCATACTGAACTACGAATAATTGCTATCATAACAAAGTTTCTAACTTATCAACAGATGTTAAAACATAATGATAGCAATGCTCGAGACAAGTCACATTTCGAAAGACGAAACACAAGTAATCACTCAAGAAAAAGTTGTATATAACTAGTGAGTTAAGTAGTGAAATGTCAGGTTTAATGGGATTGATTCAACAGATCGACGTCAAGAAATTTATTAGGAAAATCGTATAAAGTCGTTTTTTTTTTTTTGCGAAATACTGTTTATAATGTAAAAATATCAATTAATCCATAAATCAATTGATCAATAGATCAAGACAACTCCCCAACGCTCTTCACCTACGTGGTCTATTGATCAATTGATTAAAGTCATATTTAAACTTATTTTTTGAATAAACACATCTAAAATAAGTTCATTGTGCGAACATAACATAAAATTTATTAAAAACATTTTATATTTTTACTAAATCTTTATTCTTTTTATATTCATAACACAAAAATATTAATTAATCATATGACACTGTTAATTTAGCATTAACATAGTTATATTTTAACAATGTCTAACAAAAATTCATCATATAAAATAATTATCAAACTAATCTATGAATAATTGCTAACATCAATAAAGTTAAAATAACAACTTGAACTATGAACATAACGTATCACAACAAGCCTAACATACATTAATTTATTTTGGGATATGGCCCTACGTCGTGTGGGGACATTGCCATTTCTGATTCTTCTGGAATCATCCTTCACCATCGTTCTTTTATCTTCTCTTTTGCACTCTGTGCTTTTGTTCTTTTTCTTCTCGGACTCCCTTCCGGGAGTGCTTGGAGTCCCCGTAGGAACTTGAAACTATCAAATTCGAGTTATATGGTTTCATAAACATATACACTGGCATCAATATTTTGCTGTTAAGCGAATGTTTACTAACACAGCACCGCACCCACACCGGCTCAGTGCTCTGCATTATGTCCCTTCTCATTCTCCGACTTCTTCTTATTCTTTCTTCAGCCTTCCCCCCTCTTTCTCTGTTATGCATTTCATGCATTTCTTCTTTTTTCTTCTGGCTTCTGCTCCGGCTCAGTGCTCCGGCGTATGACTCAACTCAGGCTCCGTTTTATTCTTCAACTTCAATTACACATCGGAGACCTGCCGCCTATTTATTTTTTCCCTAGCTACGGCCATTTCCTATTTGGTGAGGCTCAACTATTACCTTGGATGGGCATAGCGGATTGTAACCGCGGCTTGGGCAAATTAACGTCACCAATTGTTGGGGTACCAAGTTTGGTAGGGAGGTGGGGATACGTTGTCTCTAAGTCCCCTAAATTGAGGGGGAAATAAAAATGGGACGGGCCTTAATGATGTCATCAGAACACTGCTCTCTGATTGGCTAGCCTGGCATTTGTATGAATTACTACAACACATTTGCAATGCAATAAGGCTTCCAGAGCACGTAGAAAGACGATTTAAATATCGATCTGGGGGTAAAAGACCTTGATAAATCGATTGAAATCATCAGAAATGATCTAGCAATCATTTAAAACCTTCTAGGAACCAAAATCCCCCTTTTTAGGGGCTAAGCACACCGAGTTCAGATTTAAAACTTCCGAAAAAACTCTTCCCGACCTCAAAATCGGTCTTAAACCTACCTTAGAAACCTATATTCTGACACAATCAAGTGTCAAAATCTAACGAAGTGATGGAAATTTTAAAGTCAGTTGCCAATATGACTTGGATTTCCGGTCAATTTAGGGATCCGAAACCTCCGAATATGATCTTCAAGGTTTCAAAAACGGTTTCACAGGCTTCGAACATACATCCTTATCACGTCCATAGCCTTGAAAAACCAGGTGTTTTGCCGACAAAATGTTGAGCGGTCAGACTGATGTTTATCTCGCCATGATACTTGTTTATTGGATAGGGATCGTGCCTCGAAGCATCGAAAGTTGGTCCGATCACTGCATAATTAGCAATCGTGCCACATTGCCGGCAACATTTAAAAAATTTGTACGATGTTGGCAATATTTTCACACACGATCTCGTTGTTTACCGAGTTCGTGGCCGCGTTCAATTTTTGATTGGCTGTCGAACACTTAACGGATCCTCTCCTCACCCCATCACCCAGCCTATTAATTATATTATATATCATAATATATATATATCTTAATATTATTATTTTATTATCTGATACTATATTATATAATATATATACTACTTATTATACGCTGATAACTAATTAATATATTATATAGTATATATATATTTAAAGTATTATATATATATATAAGTCTAATTATAACTATTTATAATTATAGTATATATTATTCTATAATATATAATTTGTATTTTACTTATACTTAAATAATTACGTATATCTATGATATATATATACTTTTATATATATATTACTAGATCGTAAGAAAACAGTGTATTTCTATAACCTTATATTCGTGTATGATTATATAATATATAGTATATATATTATGTATCTTTCTCCACGATATATCCCGACAGTTTTGGAGTGTGTCAGGTGGTCGTAGCATACATCCCGAAACAGAATAACGCTGTAGAGAACCATAGACGCAAGTCTCGAAAAGTAAGAAAGCCCCCTTTTTAGCCGTCTCCACTACTCCGGCCTCCAATTTATGTTC
>JABUQX010072433.1:0-7500 GCA_015478945.1 Trachelipus rathkii
GAAAAGGCACAAAGAAGTACTTGATATAGTAACATTGGTTATGTATCTATTTTTAATTATTATTTTGCTTGTGAAAGACTCAGCAACGATGGACACGTGCAGTCCGCTCCAGGCAGACAAATATGTCCTTCAGGCCATACAAGGTCAAGACAAGCAACATCGCACTCTTAGAGCTCTTGATATGGCCACTTATTTCATGTAAATCGAATGAAAGGTTAGTCTAGCACGCGATATTTCCCAAACTACAACCTCAACCAGAAGCTTGTGCACGACCAGCAACCGCACAGCAACTTAACGGACACGTAACTTACTCCAACCACACCGCACAAGCACCGCACTGTCTTCAGGTGCGTCAGACACCTCTAATTCTAACAAAAGATTTAAAAATAGTCTTATGTAAACTATACAAAAGCACATTTTTTTTTTATTTTTTTTTATTTTTCTTATTTTTGGTGTTTTGGTTTTTAAGCGGTTTGTTGAGCAGTCAAATTTTTTAAGCAACCGGTTTTATTCTTAGTCCTTAAAAGTTAACTAGCGGTTCTCTTATCTGAAATTTTTTTTACCGGGCTCATGCAAACGCGTAGCGAACCGGCTTCCGCTCACCCATTGTCAACGATTTATGTTGGAGATGTTTTTTCATTTTCAATATTGGATCAATCGATAGGGCGACGCACTCGCAAGGCGAGGGAGTTGGGTTCGATCCCTGGTAGCGAATCCTTTAGGTGGTAATTGCCTAAAACAGTTCCCCCTAACTAGAAATAGGGCAAAGCGCCTTGAATTCTGGACGTAATTAATAAACAATTGCTGGTGCTATTTTATATCCATCGTTCTTAATTCTATATCGTTTTTTAACACCAAATAAGATTATCCAAAATATTTTATGTTATTCTTTTTTTTTATATTTTAATTAATTTACTTTTCTGTTACTCTCTTATATAGTTTCTATACTTGTTATATTCTTTTTGCTGAACGCTTCTTCTTCTGTCTTCTTTCTTCTTCTTTCTCTTTTCTTCTTCTTCTTCTGTTCTTTCTTCTTCTTCTTCCTCTTCTTCTTCTTCTTCTTCTTCTTCTTCTTCTTCTTCTTCTTCTTTTGTCCTTTTTCTTTTTCTTCTTACTTTTTCTGTTCTTTTGCTTCTTGATGTTTTTGTTGTTTCTGTTGTTGTAGTATGGTTGGATGTTATCCCTTGCGCTTCTTCATATTGCTAGTCCTTATCTTCTTGACGGCTGTCTGGTTTATTCTGGCAGTCGAGGTCGTGAATCTGTAGCCTTCGTCTCTTCTTCCCAGGCCTGTTGGTCTTTTTTTTGTGTGCTTCTTGCTCTGGTGTATCTTCTTTCGTCCTGTTCTCCTGCTGTCCTTCTTTGGCTGATTGTGCCTGTCTGCTCCTTGCGCTTCCTTCTTCTTCTCTGTCTGAATCTTGTCACTTAGCGTGTCTGACGCTGTCTTTCCATAGGACTTCTTTCGTCTCATTTCTCATGCGTTTTCGGCTCTGCTCTATCTTGATGCTTTCTTGTCTTTCTTACTGCTTCTTCTGTCAGCGTCTTTTCTGTCTTGTCTTACTCCTTCCTTCGTTGCTTCTTTCGTGTCTGCTCTTCTGTGCTCTTTTCTTGGTTCAACTTTTTCCACTTCTTCTCTTTTCTGTTGTTCTTTTTTCACTTCATGTTTTTCTTTTCTTACCAAGTATGTGTATATCAGTGATCCGTGAAAGGCAGAGGTTGGAAAGATTCCCGCTCGTATGGATCTTCTTAATCAAGAAGCAAAGTCCTTTCTTCTTCTCTCTATCGACACTATTTCACTTATCACGCAATTCACGATTCACATTATCATTCCCAATACCAACTTCGTAATACAGACAATAAACATTTTTCTCACACTTTTTACAAAACGACTTTTAGCAATCAATCAACTCACCACAAAGCAGATATACAAAGCCAGTAGCACAAACACAAGATCTTAACTTCTACGTATGGGTACTCTGCGCATTTTGTACCGTTAGGTGCGGGTGACGAGTTGATACATTACGATGCATTAGCCGATGGTTGGAGATCGATGTTGCTGATATGGCGGCCGGCCTGTGAGGTTGTTGCGTCGGTGTGGCGCTCGCCACTGCCGAGCTCCATACCGAAAAACTGATATCTACAAAAAAATACCGTCACTGTTCCCTACGAATCATAACAGGGTCTGCACCAACCAACCCCCCCGCCAAAAAAAAAATAAAAATAAAAACTTAGGACACAATATCTTACAAGAAGACAAAAATCTCAAAAATAAGAGTTTTCATATAGTGCTTGAGCAAGCCTTCTATTCAGCTTACCTGCTAAACCATCATACCAGCCGCCAAAAATCAACAAGACTGTGGATGTAAAATCTCAGCTTTAATATTACAGCAAGCATCATTAGAAACAGTCCACAGTCAACAAAACATAATTACCTACACAAAACCCACATACAGACAACTCATTAGACGGCAAATTAATCTAAGACAGACCGTAAAACCCAACATCCTCATTAAGCCGTCACGCTGCACATCCGTTATACCTGACCTTTCACAACATTTTTGCACGCGAAGACCCCAACTCTCACTTATACAACAGATTTAAAAAATTCATAACATTACATCCACTTTTAACATTCCAACGAAATGCAACAGGAAGCTAGAATAAACAAGCAAACAGAACATTCTACGGATTTCCTGTGGTACCCAATATAAGCATCAAATCAATTTCTAACCACACCCTGAGGGACCTGTAGGTAGGTGATTAGGCTTTGACACTTCCGGACGCAGTGGCCGGGGGGAGTGGTCGCCTCTCATACTTAAGAACATGACGCAAGGGAACACATTAATATATATATGATATCTATATATATGATGAGTAATATTGTATAATATATATATTATAATATTATATTATATATTATAGTATATATACTACTAGTATATAGTATAATAATCATTATTTATTAGCAATATTAATATTAAGTTATATAGTATATATATATTAATATATATATATATATATATATATACTAAGTATATATATATAATATATATAATTATAATTATTATATATATTATATAATATAGTATATTATATATATATATATAGTATTAATATTATATATATATTATATAGTATTCATATATACTATTATAGTATATATTACATAATATAATAGTATATATATATATATTAAAAAAATATTAAAAACTTTTTGGCACTAAAACGAAAAGAGCAAGATCTTTGATACGTAGCATATTTTAGAGAGACTTAAAAATTTCCGACCAAGGAGATAAACGCTTGTTCCAAATGTCTAAAAATCATGACTTGGACTCCTTTTAATTATAGTTAATCATATTTTTTTATGCGCTATTAAAGTAAGGAAAAAATCTTTTGCTATGCAAAACATTTTTCTTTTTAAATAATATAATAAATATAATAATAATAATAATAATAATATAATAATAATAATAAAACAATAATATAATAAAATAATAATAAAATAATAATAATATATAATAATAATAATATAAAATATAATAATAATAATAATAATAATAAAATAATAATAAATAATAATAATATTCTATTATTATTAATAATAATAATATTATATAAATAATAATAATATTATTATTTATTATCTATTATTATTATTATTATTATTATTATTGAGGTTTAGTTGATATATTGATTGATTGTATGTTTTATTGATATTATTTGTGGAGTTGAGTTGATTTTGTTGAGTGTCTAGAGTTGGAGCGTAGAGAGCTGAGTGGAGGTAAGTAGGTTAGGTTAGTGGGAGTGAAGCTAGTAGTACTAGAGTGGGCTAGGTTTATGGTTAGTATTATCGAGTCGGGGTTAATTGTTACGTGTAGAGCATGGCGTAATTTGTAGCAGCATTTAATTAGGTGAAGGGATAAGTAGTCACGTGTAAGGCATTTATATCATACTGATAACAAGTAGCGGACGAGTATTATTAATAAGTTTAGTATTATTTATTATTATTGATTTATTATTATTAATTATTTCTATTATTATTATGCGGTGAGTTTTATTATTTCGTCGATTGATCTGATTATTATAAATTTGGTATTAACTTATTGCATTGTAGAGTACGGTATTGATCATGTAGTTAGAATAAGTAGTTGGAGTGAGGAGTAGTACAGTTGTGAGGATAGTAACAATAGATAAGTGGTGATATGTGAGTCAGTTAGAGCCGTTTACGACAAGAGCTGTTAACATCAGATGGTATGTGTGTGATACACGAGGTAGTATTGCGATCGTAGGAAGAGCACGTGATATCCTAGTCTTTAAGGTGTAATTAGTGTTTATTTATGTGTACGATTATTATATGGTGATGTTAATGTCGATTATTAGGATTGAAGTGATATATTATGTAGGTTGACCGGACTTCGAGTATCTTATTATTCATACTAGGCTACTATTATTATTATATGTATTTTATTATGATTATTTTACGATGTTAATTAATTTTATATGTATCTTAGAGATAAGTAGTAGGCTCCCCGCATTGGCCCTTTTCCAGTGTGTGATTTAGTGACATAGTTCGGCGTGAGTGGCTAGTATCGGCCACTCACTGTTTGGTGTTAGTGCATTGAGAGTTGATAACGGAAAGTGTTAAATACAAGAAGACAGACAGGGCTTTTGTTTAATATCGTAAAGAAATAGGTGTGTAGGCCTCAGTGCTGAACACGGTGTGGGAATCGTTAATACCGAATACGTTAAACATTTCAAAATATCTACACACACACACACAATACAGCACACACACACACACACCACACACGCACACATCAGCACACAATTGTGTTTGAAAACACACATGCACTACTCCAACAGTCCACGCGTATAGCGTGTGAGTGGAAGGGAGGTCATCTTGTGGCGAACTTACAGCTCAAGGCTATATATTATTAATGTGATACTGTATAGTTGTGGGGAGTAGTCAGATAGTTAATTTAGAGTTAACTAGCGTATAAAGCCTGATATCAGTATAGATACTAGATGGGTTAGTGTGGATTAAGGAATTAATATAATGCTTGTATATATTTGATAGGTCATGTAGTTATCATTGCAATCTGTGCGTTATTTAATTTGATAAGTATACCGTATTGAATGTTATCATAATGATTATATATGTTAGGTACATCTTTAATGTATAATATGGCCAGGGGGCAATGCTTGGATTTATCTCGGACCAGAAGTAGATGTCAGTGGGTTAGGAACGCGCTCATTTGGGCGGAATTGAGTAGCTGATGACCGGCAGCGAGTGGCGAGGGTGCATCGAGGGTTATTCGAGATGAAGAGCTCGGGTGAGTGGAGGAGTAGCGGGTGGAGCGTGCGAACGAGCGATGATGCTTAATGTATCGTCGCTGTGTAGGTTGTCTGCGAAGAGATAACCATTAAGTTTGATGTGTTCGTTGGACTGTTATCCTGTATATAGCTTAGTGTGCATAGCGGTCGATATGTGCGGAATGTAGCGATCCATTGTTATGTGGTATGGTTGTGGATCTGTGCGAGAGTTATGTGATAGAGTATGTCTGGGCTGATGTTTTTATCTGGGCAAATGCTAGTCAAGCGTTTGGTGTTATTCATGAGGGCTGATGGTGTTCATAGTGCGTCGCAATTCATGATTAATGTATAGACATTAACCTAACATGAAATCGCTCTAATTATGTGGCTGCTGTATTCGGTTGAAACTTAGTATGACATGCCACTGGGATTGTGAATGCAGACCCTACTTAATATAACCTGTGTGAGACGTGAGATGCGGGCGTTGCTGTGATCTGTCGACACGAAGCGAGGCGGTACTGATGCAACTGCCCTGTGTAGTGGCTAGACTTGGTCTAGCCCGTGGCGTGCGGTAAATGAGGTTAGTGCATGATTTTTGTACGTGGCATGGCAGGTGGGCCGGTGTCCTTGAGAGCGGGCAGGGGGGCGTATCGCTGTCACAGCACAAGCGTGTTCAGGACGATCTCGTACTGTTGATCTCATCATGTGGTGTACTTCACATTGTCCATCCCTGACGTACGGGCGGGTAGTCCCATTATTTCCTGGGCGAAGCACCGGGTTGTGAATTTGACTTCTGGATGAAGCTGCAGTGCTAAAGAGTGCCATCACACGACTATGACATTTATTGGGACTGTATACAATTTCGAGAAAGATTTGAGTCATATAACAGATGAGTGATTAAGTTGTAACCTATAATAAAGAGAAGGTAGATATATAGTACAATAGTACTTACTATTTTATGATTGTTACGTAATCATTCAATAAAGTATATAATGGTGTAATATATGTATATTATTAAATTTCAGGTAGTTAGTATAGTCAGTAATGGATTAATTGTAACTATCGTATATTTACGTCAATGAGTATATAGTCATCGCTGATTATATATATCTAGTATAAAGCGGCGGTATCGACCTGTTTATCAGCAATTATATAGACATAATAATAATATAACTATTGATTGGGAACGTATAGTAATCAGTTATTACTAGCTATATATAATAATAGTCTTAGTACGTAGTATATATAGCGATTAGTATCTTTTAGGTATATTACCTTACATAATATATAATGACTATGTATAGTGAATTAAATAAATTAAGATATCAGTCATATATGAAGAGGGTAAATATGCGTATGTATATATACTTTATGATATCATATAATAGTAGTATGAGTTAAGTAAATTAGATATATGTATAGTTGAGGATATGTATTGAGTGGAAACGAGCCTGAGTTCAAATTTTTCAAGTCATATTCTAAAATGTTTTGTTCATCGATGGTTTTTAATTCTTAACGATGCTGAAAGACTTCATACATTGTAAGAGTATCGTTTATAAAATTTTAAAGTAAAGTGCAAGTTAGCACTTTTTTTGTCAAGTAAGGCACATGTTTTCTCTGTTAGCTCTATAGAGATTTTGTGAACTATCGCTAAATAAGTGTCGAAAATATAGCTAGGCCCGAACGGTTTGTGAGGTTTTAACTGTGAGGTTTTAATATGGGATCTCAGCTTTATTTAAAAGGTAAATTTAGAGGCAGTGTCAAGGGTAAAAAGTAGAGTTATAGACAAAAACATAATAGAGATGTTAAGTTTTGCATACAAATTATTAATTATTATCTCATTTTATTATTATTAATTTATATTATTATTATTACTTATGTTAACCATTATTATTCTTATTTTATATTATTGTTGCATTTGTTTATTGGTTATTGTTTTGTTTTATTTATTTTATGTATTATTATTATATTATTATTATTGATTATTATTATTATTATTATTACTTATTATTATATTATTACTAATTATTTTTTTATTATTATTATTATTATTTAGACGTTATCTTTAATTACTCATAAATTATAATGAACAATAAAAATTTTTATTATTCTTCATTATTATTATTTATTAATTGCATTATTATTATTATATTAATAGTTGTTGTTGTGTTGTTGCTTATTGATTTGTTT
>JABUQX010072433.1:12500-21684 GCA_015478945.1 Trachelipus rathkii
ATTATCATCATTATTATTATTCATTATTAATTAATTATTATTATTAATTATTATTATTGATGCCCTGTAATTGTTAAAGGAATCAGTTGTTCTTTTGTTTTTTGCAAGTTTCGTGGGAAAATAATGTACGTATTTTTAATTTTAAATGGTAAAATTGGCTTTAAAAAAATGTATAAATTGAGAATAATAATATTGGCTCAGCAAATGTCTTATTGGTAATAGTAGCGCAGAGGGGTGTCAACCCTGATTTTTATGAAAATCAACAGGAATTATATCACTAGTATATATATATTAATAGGTCGAGATTAGATGGGAAAAATATGTTGGCAATTTTCTGATATGCCTTTTTAGAATTGAAAATAATTCATGTACTATTTTTGACGTTTTCGAGATAAAGTAATCCAGCATATTTATAAAAAACAAATTTCAGTAAATTTTCCTTAAAAAACAATTTTAGCCACTCTAAATATCTCAAAAATTACTATATATTTAGAATAAATTTTTGCTAATACAAAGCAATTTGAATGTTTTTTTAATTTTTTGGCTGGAAACTTTGAACGGGACATGGTACCACACACACACAAGTGTGGTCTGAAATTATAAACATGTGGATTGAGTACTAATAATTTTCTGACTACGATATCTCTAAAAAATAATAATGAGATAGTGGAAAAAACGAAAATCGGAGGTCTCTTTTAGGAAAAAAAGTTACCAGCCTCATCACCATTTGTTTAAAATTCCTAGACTTTTCATTTTTGATCCCATCATGGTTTTGGCCCATCATTTCAGGCTTTCCTAGTTCAGCGTTATGATAAGTTTTGCTAGGTATACACAGAGAAAATCTATGTGAATTAACAAATGCTTATCATAACCTGACCTAGGATGGCCCTAAAACGAGCACGAGGCCCACTTATTTTTTTTTTAATAAAGAATACCCTTTTTTATTTTCTAATTTGTGAGCTGGTAGAGTGTGTTTTCCTAGACTTAAATCATTTTCGTTTTTGTAAGCTTATTATTATTTTTAGAGTATATCCTGTGATTTTTTAAATTTTTTTTTTTTAAAGAAAAATCCTGATAAAATTCAAACTTTGAGAGGCTGTAACTTTTTTTCCCTAAAGAGACCGCCGATTTTCGTTTTCACTATTCTTCCTTATTATTTTGGGAGTATATCCTGTGATTTTCATAAAAAATCGGGGGTGACACACCTCTGTACTACTATTCCTTCTTATTTATGACATTTTTCTATGAACGTCCTTGTCGATTGTAGTGACACCATCCAATTTTCATGAAACTTGCAGGGAATGTTTGAGATTGTTCTGTAAGGTATGAAAAAAAAATAGTCATGAGGCTTCAAATTAATTATATTTATACATGTAAAGATAAATCCTAACTACGAGAGAATATACCGTATATATATATATATATATATATATATATTATTATCATATATATACTATATATATATATTATATATATATATATATATATATATACGTTATTAATATATATAATATATATATATATAGTATTATATATATTATAATATATATATATATATCATATCATATATAATATATATATATATATATTATATATATATAATAATATATATATATATTATATATATACTATATATATATATTATAATTATATATATAATATATATATATATATATAATATCATTTATATATATTATATATTTATATATTATATATATATATACTATAGTATTATATATATATATATATATATATATATATATATATATTATATATATATATATATATATATATATATATATATATATATATATATATATATATATATAATATATATATATATCTATTATATATATATATATATTATATATTATATATATATATATAGTATATATATATATATATATATATATATATATATATGTAATATATAGTAATATTTAGGATGAGGCCAAATCTTTTGAGACGGGGGAAACAAATTTCTTTGTACATTCAACACAAATGCACAACGAGACTCTTGACACTCTTGCTTCACATTGCCTCAACTGATGGTCGATCGGCTAATTTCTCATGACTAAGAAATCATTTGTGGTGTGAGAGACAAAAATAGGATTTGATTCACTAACTCTTACAGAAATCTTTTCAATATATTTATTGTAACACTTTTCCCCCCAGATAGTTACTGCAAAAGAAATTTGCTGTGCACTCGTTGCTTCCTCCATTTCTCCATGTTCTGTTATGCATTCCCGAAAGCCGATTTTCGCAGATGTCTAACCATACAAAAAAAACGAAAGACGTGACACCGCACTACACGTCTCATCCATTAATCGGCCCCCCCCTTGTTTTTTCCTGCGCACTCACCCTAATATCGAGAAGCGAAGAAGTACCCGTTTATAACGTCGCATGACATAGAATACTCAAACCGGGTTTTGCGGAAACGACTCAAGAGTTGAGCTGTTTGCGAAAACAGCTGGTCCTCGACTTTATCGGAAACGACTAGCAATGATATAATGCTTCGTAAAATAAATTGATTAGCTAATACTATGGTGTGTGATCGGTATTCATAAATAAAAAAATGAACGAACTGAATAAAAATGGTTGTGATAAAGTTACGTAAATAGAAGACAATTATATGTAGATTATATTGATAAATTCGCGTATCAGGACATTCCAAAAATGGTACATAACCTCCTCGTTAGCGATGCCCCCCTCAACCGGTGCACACACACACATCACACGACACACACACACCACCACACACACAACACACACACACACGACACACCACACACACACACACACACACACACACAATCTTGTTTGACTTCGCTTTTGCCTGTGTGAGTGATTCTCATAGGACATCGGAAATCAGTTGGAAATGGGTAATGAATTGAACAAAAAAACGCAATTGTTTTAGGAGGGTCAGCCTTACTCGGCATTGGCATCTTGTATGCTCTGAGTTGGACAGTGTGATACATGGCACTTTACTTTGAGACCTAGCTTTAAAATGAAAGCTGTTGCGGGCACTTGGTTTTGAGTGATAAAGAATATCTTCTATCTCCTCGTGAAGGAAGCAGTCGATAGATGTATTACATAATAAGGATGAACTCTGAACCCTTTTCTGCACAAATTTGAGTAGCCTTGAATTAATCATCATACCATTTCGTATCATCATTATTATCTTATCAAATCATGCATTATTGCAATCATCCCATCATGGCACATATCCATTCATATTTATGCGTGTTATTTCATTATCGTCAATTATCATCGGCGTCATCATTATGACCACATCCCCATTATTCGTCTCATTGAACACGAAGAGTAATCGATGATATATATATCTATATAGATAATATATATATATATATATAATATATATATATATATTATAATATTATAAGTATATATATTATATATATATATTAATATATATATATATATTATATATATAATATATATAGATATATATATATATATATATATTAGTATTATAATATATATATATATATATTATAGTATATATATTTATATATTATATAATACTATATATATATAGTAGTGATTGCGACATCCGCTGCCTCTACCACGCTTTTCGAATATGAGGAATATAGGGTAATAGTCTGAAAATTGGAATAGTAATCTAATGTAGGGTTAAGCAGGGAAACCGTGTAAATTCAAGTCTCTAGGAATGTATATACGGAGGGGGGTCACCCCGAGAGCGTAGCCGCTACGCCCGCGTTTATACCCTTTTTGCGGCTTTCCAAACCCGAGATTGAGTTAGAGCCTATACTGGCTAATCATCGTTTTAACCAGGTTGTTCGATGGCGCGTGGAGAGAGAGAGAGAGGAGAGAAGATGAGAAGAGAGAGAGAGAGATAGAGAAGGAAGAGAGAGATGAGAGAGAGAGAGAGAGAGGAGAGCGGCGCCGTGCGCGAATACACATCACACCCAAGTTATTATTATTTATTCATTACTCGAAGATTCGATTCCGAAGGAAATCGAATCGGAGTCGAAAAACGATCCCTGTAAAGGGGATCGTTTTTTTTTTTTTTACGCACTCCGGCTTTGCTTTCCACCGTGGTTGCTTCTTGTCGCATCCGTTCTGAGGTCTCAATATAGTATTGACAAGGTTAAGAGTATCGTATTGGTGGGTTAAAATGGACGGGTGTTAGGAGGGTGGATGTACCCTGTGTATACGAAGTTACGTACCCCTGCGTCCCCCGTAAGGGGGACGCTGCCCCTGTCAATACATTATTTGACGATAGAAGACTGAAACTTTGGAGACAGGGTAGAGGAGTAGAAGTCGGAGACGGAGTTGGAATTGGATTCGACTTCGGAGTCCAGAGACCCCACCGGAGGGGTCTCATTTTGAAAAAAAGAAGAAAATGCATGGTAAATGCGAATCAGCAGGAAGATAGAAGAAAGAAAAGAAGAAAGGAGGAAAGGAGGAAAGGAAGGAGAATGAGGAAGGAGGAGTAGGAGAAGGATTCCGAGTTGGTACTGCAAACCGGTTGATTGGAGCCGATGCGGTGCCAAGTTAATAAACATTCGTATATAACAACAATGTTGGGTGTCTTTATAAGGGTTATTGGGTCTGTAGATTTCAAAAATAATGGTTTCAAGCAACTTTCAAGAAAAAATAAATAAAATAAAAAATAAATCAATATAAAACTTCTTATTCCTTTTACATGTTATAACTATACAAATTATTTTACGTACCTAAAGCATGTGAATGCATAAATCAAAACCACTATCCCAACTCCCTCCCTGACCATCTGTGATCTATTGGTCTATTTGATTAAGGTCAAATTTTACTAAAATTGTAACATTTTTACATACCTATAAGCAGTAAATCACTAATCAAACCACTATCCAACCTCTCCTCCTGCCCATCTGTGAAATGTATTGATCTATGATTAAGGGTCAAGATTTTACTAAATTGTAAACGTTTTACATACCCTAAATCGGTAGGTCAGATTCCCAGCCAACCAGCCCACCATCCGAGCGTCGTCGCCGCCCCCAGTTTCGATCTTTTGATTCTATGGATGTTGTTGATTCAGGTCATATTTTTTACTAAAATTGTGCATGTTTACCATACCCTAGAACTCAGTAAATCTAATCAAGACCACATCACAGCCCCATCCGCACCACCACTCCTGTCAGTTGTGATCTTATGATGCTATTGATGCTATTGATTCTAAGTTCTACATTTCGAGTATCATTTTTGGGATAAAATAACATAAAAATCAGTTCTTTATACAAAGATCAAATCAATATACGGGCTGGAACGTAAGCAAAGTTTCCACATTAAATAACAGCTTACTTTAGCATCATCTGAACTATGAAGATAATACAAGCAATCGACAAACCTAACACATTTTAAACACGAATAAACTGCTAAAACGTTAACAAAGTTCCCCACTTAACAGCAGTGAAGTAACTAACATAGCAACAAAAAGACGCCAACCTATTCACTACTTTTCTACATACACTGATATTTTCTACATTACATAGTAACATTAACAAAAATTTACCACAATCATGTGTAATTATAATACAGACCAATGAGTATACTCCTAACGTAACAAAGTTTCACATTAATAAAACATTACTTACCATCATCTGAACTATGAATATAACAACCCAAACCGTATCAAACTTAACACATCTTTAACACCATGAATAGAGCAGAACAGACATTAACAAAGGTTCCACACTTAGCAGCCAGTGAAGTAACTAACAAAAGCATACAAAACCTGCAACCTAGTTCACAGACTGTTTTCTACATATGCACTGATATTTTTTAGCATTAACATAAGGTAACATTATCAAAAGAACTAAATTTTACCGACAACGCGTGTGTGAATTTATCATACAGATCAAGATATACTCTAACGTAACAGTTTTCCAAACATCAAAAATAATAGTCCAATTCATAGCATCAACGGTAACTATCGATTATAGATGTACAGACCGACAAACTCGACATACCTATTCCCGATAAGCAGTCAACATTAACAAAGTTCCATACACTTAACCACCAATAATGTAGCGACTATTGCATGCAAAACGTAACTCGTTGTAGGGAGAAAAAAAATAGCCCTCTAGGAATCACACCATTTTCGAAGCTCAGGTGTCCTATGCTCCTCCTACACTTCCCACAATCTCTCTCGTCTACTATCCAAATGGAGAGTGAGGAGATAGCCAATAAAGAAAACTATTTACACAGACACTGAATCATACATCAATTGACACCACTGGCACTCCTCTAGCAAGAGAAGGGTTAGACAGATGTCCCCCGGGAGGGACAGAAGTTCCACCTTGCCCCAGAGCCGCGGTCCCTACGTGCGTGGGGGGAGGGGCTCTGGACCCGCTATCGCGGAGCCCTTTTAAGAGGAGAAGTAAGTGGAAGTTGACATGCAAAAGTGCGAAATGACAGTGTTGAAAATAGTGAAAAAAGGTGGTTAGTAGGTGTGAATGGTTGAACAAACTAGGGTTTAATCACTAATCATAGCTCTACTGTGTTTGAAAGCGTGAGAGTGTTGTGTAATTAACCTTAGTTTATTTCAAAAAGACTCCCTGATGCACCAGCGTGCTTAGAGCTTGAGTCGAAATGGTTCATTCATCGTCCAATCACCTCATAAGCCGTTTATAATTACAAGAGCCGCTCTGACTTAAAAAAAAAATATAGAAATGAACCCCCACGAGTTGGGGTACTAAAGACACAAGATCGATGAATCCCTTTCAAATCAACTCTTGCTCATCCGTAGATGACGAACGGTCGGTACCAATAGTCCGCTCGGGTTTTCAATATATGCCCGGTGTATACAGTAAAGACAGACGAAAAATTGTACCTTACATATACATCAACTGTTTTCTATGCTACATTCAGAGCCAGCTCAAAAGGGGCGAGTCGGAATAAACCCCCATACTAGCTTCCACCCAAACACAACGACGTAAAAGTGTAAGGGTTAGAGGAAGTGATTTATCGTATTAACATGATATATGTAATGTTCATTTCCTTCCTTAGCTAAGTATTGCGCACAGAAATATATCAATCTATAGAGCACAAAAACATAAGGGTCCACAACCACGGTAGCTTTCAACCTAAAGCCACCCTTTAAAACGCGAATACCTGCACAAAATTAATAGAAGCGTAAACAACAAAAAAGGGAGTGGGTCATCATAAACTAAAACGACTTCCACCAAGTATTACAAAGTTCACTTCACTATGCATAGTCACAGAATTAATCCTATATTCAAGATCACCCTTTTCTTTTTCATCTAAAAATAACACAAAGTCTAAAATATGCACAAAACACAACAACAAAAAAAGGTTTTGTTCGACATATTTACACAAAAAAAACAACAAAATCCAAATAGGATCCCAGATTCGGGAACCCAAAATCAAACTAATTTGTTAAAAACAAAACTTCATTTCATCATCGCACAAAATCCAAAGATTAGACGTCAAACACAAAAAAGAGTTTTGTTTAACCTATTTACACAAACAATACAAAATTAAACTAATATGTTAAAAACAAACACCTCATTTTCATCTTCGAACAAACACTAAACACAAAAAAAGGGAATTTTGTTTAACATAGTTTACACAAAAATACAACAGAAAACAGCTTTGGGCACAAATTTATCGAATCAAATTTAAACCTTTAATTATATAAACAAAACACATTTCCAAAGTGAGTATGCGTACACTGATACAAATTTCAACCAAAAGCAACCTAAACTTCCAATTTAAGAGAAGAAAATTCTACATCCTTCCTCTTAAACCTCTAATCAAGAACTGAACCTTACTTTTTCGATAAAATTTGGGCACGTTTAAGCTCCTCCCCTCGTACCCATGCGCCCAATAAAAGGCGTGAACCGCTTTCAGATTTGAACCGACCAATCCGATGCCGCGCGTAAAGCTCCTCCCACTCTGTGCCAGGCCCAAAGGCATACGAGGGGAGGTACCGCGTAAACCAATTACTTAAAACAAAGGGCTCTAGTCCCTCCTTCATTAATTATGGACGAACCAACCAGCGCTCTTGATACGCGTGGGAAAAGGGTCCTCCCCTTTCTTTAAAGTTCTGAGAACTTTTGTTTGAAATCTAGCCTGGCAAGCAATTATTTATTTTGTCTGAATCGATTTTATAACCGCAAAGTCTTGGCCTTCTATGCTCATTAAGTTTCGGTTCTATACTCATATATCACCTGTCAATGTTGGTCGGAAAAGGCCTTCACACAGACCGACAGACATTTCTTGGTGGATACGTTTGTAGCCACATTAAACTCCCCCCACAGAGAAACCCGCCCCGACGTCGCACCCGTGATGGTCATAGATGAATAGGTCAGAAGCGAGAGAGAAACGGAAATAAGGAGTGTGTGACTTGGCCCCCATGTCAAAAGGATCAAGAAGTGTGGACGACTTGACCGAACCCTGGATTCCCGAACGCAATGAGTCACGACCCGGGACCCCGCAACTTCTAGGGAGACCGCTTAATATCGTCGACAAGTTCGCATGCAACCCGGATACCCCGTTCCCACCCCCGGAGCCCCTCCCCCCTCTGCGCAACCGAACCGAGTGGTCAGGTGGGTGCTTCGTTTTCTCCGCTCTGTCTTCGTGAATAGAAGGGAAAGGTGAAATCAACTAACTACGGCCACCCGCTCCGCAACGAGGCTTGCATTCACCCCGGGGAGGGAAGACCAGGCGTGTTGCCCTCCACGTCACGCCATCCGACACAAGAAACCGAATGGGTGACGAGGATTTTTCAAAAGGGAAAATGATCTACTTCTACGATTCTCACGGTCGAGACTGAAGACAGGGGGTCCGCCCCGTCTCCTGGACTCCCCGTCTAATAGCATCGTTCATAGGCTTTCCAGTGGAGACTGGAAAACAGGGCTTCTCCCGTCCTCCCTGACAAACAACCCCTTACGTTTAAGGGTAATTCGTAAAGCGTAAGAAAAGTCAAAGGTTAGATCAGAGTCGTGTGCCATTTTCGAAGAGGACCAGCCAAGCCCCGCGATACGGCGCGAGAAGGGGGATTGAACCCCGAAGAATTCAATCGGAAATAGCTGCGAGCCTCAAGCGGAGGAGGCTCATCGACGTCGATTAAGCGGTCTCTCTGCGAGCGACGGGGATTCCGACATGAGCGGATCATCCCCGGAAACTCCGAAGTTCG
>JABUQX010072434.1:0-17500 GCA_015478945.1 Trachelipus rathkii
CACAAAAGTATAATAAAGATAAAATAAAGTATAAGATATTTATATTAAATATATACAACCTAATTATAATATAATATATTAATTAAACACTATATTATATATAATAATTATATATTATATATATATATATATATTAAGATAATATAATATTATTTTTAATTATTAATAAATGTTTTTAATATATAAAAAAAAATACATACAATATATATTTATATATATAATATATTATATTAGGTGAGTTTTATATTTATAATATATTATATATATATATATATATTTAATATTTTATATATATATATATATTATATAAAATAATAATAAAAATTATAATTATATAATATAATAATATATATATATATATATAACTATATAATATATATAATATTATATATATAATATATATATATATATATATAATATAACCCACATCACACCAACATATTAATATATATTAATATATTTATATATATATATATTATATTTATATAATAATATATATATATTATATTATATATTTATATATATATATTTATTATATATATTATATATATATATATATATATATATCAAGTGGGTATTAGGGGGGGCAGGGATGAAATATATTTAGAATGATTTTATATATAGATCTAATACGTCTAATAATATATAAGTTGCCAGAGGTTAAACTTAATTATTATATTATTTATATATATATATTCTAATATATATACTATATATATATATATATATATATATTATATTAATATTAATATATATATTATTTATATTATATATATTATATATATATAATATATATATATTTATATATTAATAATATATTATTATATCTATATAATATAATATTATCTACATATTATTATTATTATAAATTATTAATATATAATACTATTATATATTATATAGTTTATATTTATTGAATAATATTAGTATATATTATAATTTACATATAGAAATATAAATATATAAATATATTTAATATATTATATAATTATTATATACTATATATTAATATTTTATATATAATATATATTATATACTTTATACATTTAATTTCAATTTTGTTTAATCTAATTTAATCTCTGCACTTTACAAATGTTTGAAATTAAAGATGCACATTGAGTTTTTGTTTCAACAAACGTGACGTTGATACTTTTCAAAATGTGATTCGAAAATGTTCGTACTCTATCCAGGAAAGATTCGCTTTTTTATCTTTAAGTTAACGAAAAATCTGTAATGAAGGAAATTCTTACTAGTCCTTTAAGTAAATTTTAAAAAAGATATATAGCAAAATTAAGCATAGTGTTCTATCGCTTTTAGTCTAATGTGGGCAGAAAGTCTGTTTTGATTCATATATAAGAGATATATTTGCCTTGTTTAAGAATATATGTGCTTCGAAGTGTGCTTACATCCTCTTGTTATCTGATCTAAATGATCCAAAAGTGCAATTATATAAGAATATATATATATAATATTAATATATATAAATATACATATAGATGAAGAGAGTAGTGTTATGATAATACTATATAAAATGTTTGCATTTAGATGTTATTGTGGTCAAAATACGCATAATCAACAGACGTTTTTCGTATTTAGTATGGCTCAACCGCCCAGTGATCTATAGGAGTGCAGTAGGTCTTTCAGTGTTTGGCACATGTCAGCGATAGAATGCGGTGGACGAAGATATTTAATAATGAATATATTTAGATATAGAAATAGAGATATAGATATAGAATATAGTATATATAAGCATTAATTGTAATGATATGATCCTTTTCACTTTTTTCCATCATCTTTCTTGCTAATCTACTTATAATATAATAATCATTTATTCTTTTAAATAAAATGACTAAATATATATAATATATGAATAGATAGGCCAATGTTTATAAACTAGGCAAAGTATCTATGCACAAATAAAGGAATTTTGATTTTGTTATTGATTTTTATGTGCTTTGTGGACCATCATTGCATTTGGGTCTGCATTTTATTCGAAACAGTTGTTTCTATAGTACCACACTAAAAATTAGAAAATGTGTGCTATTTCTCTAAGAGTGAGAGGCGATAATATCTTAGCTACATAGTAGTAGGCACACTTTGTCATAGATTAATATCCAGGTTTTTCATGCACTAAGATCTTCATAACAAAATCAAATTCTTATAGCCTACTTTACATTTGTAGAGATAATTCCTGATCTTCTAACTAATGTCATCTTATGGCACACATCGGAGTGGTCATATACTTTTTAGATATTTTTGGAAGACTGTAATAGTGGAAGGGTCTCACATTAGTTTGAGCTTTTGCCACAGGATTTTTTCCACTGAATAGTGGATTTATACATCTGGGACTATGATCTTTTTACAATCAGATGCGCAGATAGGAGATTCAATATCAATATGCCAGACTGCAAATGAACCCTGCATGAGGTTCTATTAAGCTGCGTTCTATAAGAGATGAATTAGCTACCTAAACTTTATATCCAGTATTGATAAGGTGCGCAGATAATTCAGCTCACTGCAATAAATGCTGTCACAATTCCATGTTGTAAATACTCATAGACATAAGCCCATATGCAAGGCCTCACTGTCCTCTGTCCACCAGCAAGTTTTTTGAGTAGGCAGTTCAGGATTAACGATTAGCCGCAAACATAGTGATTAACTTTTTAAATATGTATCCGGATTAAGATGTTTGTTTTTAGCAAGTTTGAAAGCTTTGTAAAAAACACTGTAACTATTCAAATTATTTTACTTCGTTTGTTTTTTCGTCAGGACCTTTTCTTAGCTTTTCTCAATGCTTCTCCAGATTTTCTTTGTCTATACATTGAGGTCTTGATTCATCTGACTGAGAACAACACCAATAGTAACTAGATGCCAGCTGTGCCTTTAGACTGACTGTTAGCTGCTTGCTGAGCTAGCTGCTGCTGCTTTAACTGTTTAGATCACTACATATCTCATAATGTGAGAGGGGTTCCTAAAACTGGGTGCCATTGTAGGCACACTGGGGTGCCGCAGCTTTCCCACAGAAGGTAAGCTGAGGCCTATTTTTTTCAATTTTCACTAAAATTTTGGAGTTTTAAGTAGATACAATCGTTATTATTATAAATATATGGCACCACCATTTTATGATCGTACTACTATTCAATAAAAAATAATCGCATTTTGCTTAGATAGTCATCATAGTTAGACCATTTTTTTCTTAGGCAGGTTCATCATATGTGAGATAGAATTTCTAAAACGAAAATGAAAAATGCAACGAGAGCTTTCATTTATTGTCAGTATTACATATTGCAAAACTGAAATTCCGCATCTATTGAATGGACATTAAAATAACCATTGCTCTGGAGGATGTTGGTTAGATTGATTTTATAAGTTCAGATATGGCCAAGAACATTGAATACTGTGGCAGCACTTAATCAAATAATAACTATAAAGCATCATGCGAATATCAATGTTCGAAATGGTAGGCAATAGGGAAAGAACCACACCCAAATGCACATAGCTTGATGAAGTAATGAGTAGCGGGACTTGCAGTTCTTCTTTTGTTTGTGAGGTACCCATATTCGCAATGCAAATAGAAGAAGAACTTTTGATGAGCGAAGTCCTTGTGAGACTTACACCGCTGGCGACGAATTTTAAATGCTTCAACAATTATAGTTACGGAAAATGGTATTGATGGGGCAAGTTAGTGGTGAATTTTGTCAGTGAGAGAGATGGTCGTAATGGTTAATGAAAAACGAAGAGGAGTGGTGTCTAGGATGGCAAGTGATAGAAAAGCACAGCAAGACAACTGTGTCTTCAATCGGCATTTCCTGGCAACAAAGAAAGATGCCACAAAAATGCTTTTTAAGAAGTCGTACATAGGATGATGACTGTGAAGATAATTAATACATGTTGGCGCTCAGTTCAAGCACGCACTTTTTAAAAATTACCATCCGAGATATGGGTATTGGCTCATTCCCTCTCTTGCTGACACAGAAGATGCTAGTGTGTTTCAAGAGGAAATATTTAGCCGACTGTTTTCGAACAAAACGATGCAATTTGGATGGGTCAACATTTACAGAGCAAGTTGTTTTTAATATCAAAAATTAACTGAATTGATCTATTTGGAGCCAATATCTTCGCGACATATTTCGCAAAACTAAGTCATAAAGCCACCCATCCATAGAATAGGAGGAGACAATTAGTACCAAAATAAAGGCTTGCGTCAATATTTTATTTTTTTTTTTGAGCGGTGTGCCTATTAATTTTTGAGCTCATCTCCAACTTTCCTCGGTTACAAGAATTTGTCAAAACAAATGAGATCCATTTCAACCGAACTTCCTTTCGAAATTTTACTTAGAGAGCCACAATAGAGAAGGTTTAGGAAAAAAGACATTGTTAGGAGATATTTTCCACGAATATTTGATTTTGATGATGTGTACAGCATGGATGAAAATAAATCATTATTTTCGTGTGGACTCGAAAACGTTAGACCTACTGGGATGAAAAATGAAGCTTTTTTAAAATCTGCTGGACATCAGTCAAGACCGCACTTTGAAATTTAAAATACCACGAAGGAGGCACAAGAATGAGTTGCTGAGATGCAAAGATAATATTTTTTGACAGAAAACAATCTGCTGTTGGCAAAGAATTGATTAAAACAGTTTGGCGTTTTATCCATTATCATGCGAGTCTAGATTCGTCAATCGTATGATTACATATAAAAACAGATACAGGAGTAAACTTTTCAGCATCAAGTGATTTAAGGGTAAAAATTGAAAAATTCTCAATAAATATAAGAAATAATGAAAATTCATAAAACGTTTCATTCATATTCACTTCAAAGGATAGATGCCATCGTGAGTTTTTTCCCCGTTTATTTGTATGTCCTCAGTACTATCGACTAGATAATCTCAAACTAATTTAAGAGCAGGTGTGCGCGAATTGTTATTTATTTAGCACTAAAAGGTGTGCCGTAAGCGGTGAATAAAAGTTGTGGGAGCCTCTGCTCTAAGTGCAATGGAAGGGATTTGTGTTGGTGTTCCAGGAAACATCAAAAAATGAACGAAATCAATCGTCAGGTATAGTGGTTCTGTCCATCATTGATTCAGAGTGACCAAGCTGAATCTTTATAATGGGTATGTGTCTGCAGACAGGCAGGGGCATTTTCGCTCGATTCTTCTTTTTTGCTCATAGCTACTACTTTCTTCCATACAAAATTTTCTTGAAGAATCCTGTTCATATTTTCAATTACAGTTTTGTCTACTCTGTAATATTGCATGTCTGGGAACTATTCTTAATGGTCAACTAAACTCTCTTTCTCGAGCTGTGAATATTTTCAGTTCTATTTGGCAGTTTACATGCAAAGCAGATCTTGCATTGACATGCAAGCAATGTCAGAACAAATTCTATCAACTGATCCAGAACATGCTTAGCTTATTCTTTGACTAACATATGCTTTGTGGTATCAAAATCTTTCAACTCAGTCATCAGTTTTGTTTTACGTTTTTCATGATAGACCTGTTTTTGTGAATCCCAGATCGAATCCAAGGTCAAAAAGAGCTACACTTAATGGGATAGACATCACTTATGTGCTGGAATACTAAAATGTTCTATTTATGAAAAGAAAAATGTCTTGACAATCTGAATGACAGCGTGGGGAATGTAAATGGTTTGGGAATAATTTCTGCAGAGGGGGAATCAAGAACTCTGGCTGCCTTCCGTGTTTCATTTGACTCATGATAGGTAGTGTTATGTTAAGATGGAAAGATAAATAAAATCGCGCAAGTTATTAGGGATTCCGAAATGAAATATGTTAAATGTTTCTAATTATTCCTAATAATTATGTTCATTTGAACAATTCGAACAAATAGCACTAGAACACTAATGGGAATACTTATAGTAATTGCGATTTTGACCAATTTTTGCGAAAGTTTTTGAGGTCAAAAGGGAAGCACTTAGGCCTCATTGGAAAAATTTTAATTTTAATTTTCTGAATACCCTCATAGGCGTGAACAAAACCTTAGATGTGCAAGAAAATCGATTTCGACGACATAAGTATAATATTATATCTATATATATATAAATATAATTATATATCATATATATATATATATATAGTATAAGGTATATATATTTATTTTTAATAATATATAGTAATAATAGTATAATATATATATATGTTAATGGAATTATATTTATATATATATATATATATATATATATAATATATTAATATATTTATAATATATATATATATATATTATATTATAATATATAAATATATAAATATATTATATATTATATATATATATATATGTATAGAAAACAGTAGAGCAGTAGAGCTTAGTAGTAGCTCCAGAGCAGAGCTATATAATTGCATAGTACAGCTTACATTTGCTAATAAAGCAGAATATAAATATTGATTGAAACTGAATTCTGGAAAATCTTTTCTTCATGTTAGTTTATTCAATGGGTTTTGATGGGCATTGTAGTTATTTTATAAGTTAGGGAAAAAGTAGTAAAGTAGTAGTTCGATGCACAGGTTTCAGATAACATATTGTTCTTGTAAAAGGTTTAGACATCTTTAAGTAGAAACCAACCTAATTGGAATCAAAGTTATATTATCAACGGAGGTAATGTTGGAATATTACTTTAAGTAGGTTGCCAGTCTTCTCCATGGTTTATTATCGTTATGGATGATGTCACTGTGAAAGTATATGAATTTCATTCAAAACGTTATTATTTATCGATGGTAAGAGTAAAAAAGAACATCGTTCATTATACATTGTATAAGAAATTGGACTACATTTTAGCAGTAAGTTTGACATTGTATCTTAACTATTGTAATATTCATCATGCGATTGTGAGTAATATAATTGATTTGGACGTTAATGACGGACGCATATCCTACATCCGCCACTTTTAAATGGTTGGATCGACGGCTTTCTTTCTATTAAAGGTAATTTCAATAGTTTTGAGAATAATTGCTTTTCAATAATTGTGCTGTATCTGCATACACTCAGCTAGAAGTAAGATTCTAACGACTGCTACACATTGATGCGATTTACCTTTGGATATTGTTTAACATTTTTAGATACATTGTCTTTCTCTGAAGAAATAAATAAATAACACAAATTAATATCGATTCTGTATCGTAATATTTTATAAATGAATTTTATTTTTAAAAATTCATATCATTTTTTGAATATGTTTACGTAAGCTCATAGATTTCAGTATACATGGTTATCCTACATAAGAAGAGATTATAATAGGCTTTAATATCCTAAGACTTCTGTTTTCTCATGGTCTTCATATTTTAATCCTTGTATTAAAGAAAATTTTCAGGAAGAGACAATAGCGTTGCTGAATATGTTTTTTTCTGTACAATGTCGTTAAATTATTAACTCATAATTTCCTTTATGGAAGAAGACTAAACCTTGATATATATTGAATTGAAAAAGTTATTACGAGGAGCATCATGGAATTTCGATGATTTGCCTATAATTTCATACTCCATGCTGGTGCATAGAAAACATTCAACATGTATTAATGTACATATATATTTATGTCAACTTTTCGATTGGAGAATAACTTCTCGAGTATTATAAACAAAGTGAAGTCTTATGGCAGAGTTTAGCCATCATTGCACGTTGAATGGACAATTTTGTGGAGCATATTATCCATCTTTATTTTTTATGATCTTCCTAGATCCATATGCTTTACAGTAATCAAACGAAGTCTCTGATGGGCACTAAGATCTTAAAGGCATCTTCCATCTTCAAGTTAATCGTCAATGATTGGGGTTTTAGATTTAACCTTAATCTGGTTCTCTTCGTGAATTTTTCCAGTACATTTCTTTGCCCAACGTGGTCCACCGAAGGTATTGGGTCAAGTTGTTAATTATTCAATGCTTTTTGAAAGAGCCGTAATGAGTGTCTTTTGATGTAGACGTACACATTTGGGATGTCAGTTTTTCGTCCCATAAATATAAGTTGTGAACACTCTATAGCATTGATATTGACATGAGTATTGACAGCAGTATTATCCAGAAGGATAACCATGAATATATCAATTAGCTCATTAACTCCTGACTAAGCTAATAATAAACTTACCTATTACAATTATTCAAAGACACTTACTATAGCCAGAATGGATTACCAAAAATAAAAGTATATATGGATAATATAATTAATAAAAGTGAAGTTATCAATTTTAGGAAATGATAAAGGATATTTATACCTAATAATTAATAATAATCTGGTATTTGTTATATACACATATATAAAATATATATGTAATTAATGTATCATAATAAATGATTTATTGCTATAAAAATAGACATTTATTGAAATATAACCCTCGTTAAAATCTTCTTAAAAAGGGCTTTTTGTTCTATGATAACTGAGTTACTACCTTTTTTAAATGTTATTAAGTCAATTTATATTCACAATTCAAACTCAATCATGTTACTATAAGTTCGATGAGTAGGTATTTTTATGTAGATTAGGAATGGCCAATTGACAATCATGAAAACCATGACTTACCTCAAAGTTACCCATATGCTCATATTTAATTTTGCATTTAGTTCGAACCGTCATAAATCTTTTTTAAATAGATTGTTATAAAGTGAGTGTTCTTTCACCTCGTAAAATATTTATTTATAATCACTAATTTACTTAAATGCATTATGAAAGTGACTGCACTAAAAGATTTGAACTCGAAACATTTCATCACTCTAAAGCGTAATCCATAAGCGTAATGGAGTTACGTAATGATCAGTAGTGTTTTATTATATATATCTTGAGTGATGGAAATGGAAAAATTTATTTTTGGTGATTTAGGTAACACAACTCTACACTTTCTCCATGAACGTGACAGAATAATAATTTGTGTAAAAACATTGCTAAAATATAATCAATACTAAAGTAAATATGGAAAATTAATTAATATAATTAATTGAGAATTTATCAAATCTAATAGTCGGAGGTTCGCATCGTATGATTCATAGGAAATTGAAATACGATAGAAGTCTCTCCGCTTTTCTACTTCGTATGGTTATACTTACTGCATATCTTGGCTATATTTGCATATTCTACTCCCTCTCTTATAATTCACATCTACTCCACGTCTTTTTGTCTCTATTTCTATGGGTTTGCCATCATCGTCTTCCTAAATTGCCATCGAGCATCTCATATAAAGACCTCATTAGGTTCTTTGTCGAGTATATTATATAAGCTATTTATCCGCATCTTATTGATAGTTACTAAGTAGCGATGTTTGTCCATTTCTTTCTCGTGGTACGACATTGTTAGTTTTGGGTATATTTTTGATAATTCGATGTAGTTCTTTCCACTGTCTTCGCGATTCACACATTTCATCATCTTAATACTATGTGATAAACCACTCTTCTATTTTTCATAAATTTGTGTTTGTACTTTCGTGCTTCAAACTTTTCAAATATAAGTCAAATACTTCATCATCGTGTGTTAAAAGAGGTGCTTTAAAGTCGTAAGGTGTATTCACTTCCATGCAGATCTACAGATCACTAAGTGCTGACTCTTTTCTTATAATATAAGTCTATTAATATTTTATTTGAGTAAATTTATAATAGAAATTTATATTTTGAGATGTACTAGATGTATCTTATCCCCTATTTATTATTATTTATATATTTATTTATTTCTAGCTCTTGTTTATTACATTATTGAAACGTTATTTCTTAGATACACAAATGTTTAAAAGTATTTATTCTTTATTTATATTTATATATTTATTATGAAATATTAATGACATGTACTTTTGTCTATCTGTTAATACATAGGATTAGCTATTTGTGCTATATTACATTATTCTCCATATATTGATTTAATTAAATGTATTTTTAGTACTTTAATTAATTGAGATATAAAATTTTACTTATTAAATATGTAAACCTAGGCAATTATGTATAACTTAATCTATCATATAATATTTACTTTAAATAGATTTGTCTAATATATACAGTATCTATAGATTACACCATAAATTAATTATCTGTGGCTTATTATTAGTGACTTTTACTATTATTACTAATGTTCTAAATTGCTACTATAGTGCTATGTATATAATAATCTATTATTAAATTATTATATAATTTATATGGTATATTTATTATTATTATATTATTTATAAAATATAATATTAATTATAAGTTATATATTTAATTAATATAATATATTACTTTATATAAATATTTATATATATATATTTAATATTTATATTATAGTAATTAAGACATATTATATTAATAATATATTAATTATTATCTATATATAAAATTATTATTAATAAATATTAATTATATAATATATAATTTTAATTATAAATTATTATTTATATAATATTATTAACTATATATTATATTATATATATATAATTATATGAATATAACGTGTGCCAAACTTACGAGATGCTAGTTCTCTTTCAATATTGCTAAATGGAATTTCACTTCCAATTCCAAGTACTAGCACTTTATTATGGAAAAGGCTAAGAATTGGTTGGTACTTTCATATTCTTTAAGGTAGTTTACAATTACTCGCAACTATCGCACATGAAATCAATATAAAAAAGGATATATATATATACTGAATACCTAATAAAAGTTATATTTATCATTTTTATTTAGTTAAATCTTCTTAAATTTTGAATTAATTTTATTTTTTTAGGTTCTTTATTAATGTATTATTTTTATATATACTATATTATATTTAATTTAATATTATTAATAAAATATATTAATCTTAATATTTTTATCTGTTGAGGTGTATGTTTGTATACTGCATGTGGTTATTGATATCCGAGCGATAAATCAATTATATTTTATGTATCGTTATTATAAATTAATAATTAAATTATTTTAATTTATTAATAATTAATTTGGTAGTAAATATACATAATATTATATAATATAGTAATATAATAATTATATAATTTAAATCCAATTCAATAATGCAAAACAACTCTAAACACTAATATACAATTTGATTTTAAATTCCAATCAATTAGTATTACAGTTAATATAATCATTATCTGGAATAATTACTAACATATATAAATATTTTAACTAACGAGTTTAATTTAATCCAATAAAATAGTAATTCATATTGTTTTTTCTGAACAATATTATTAAAATATTATAAGTAATAATATACTATCATAAGATAATAATATATTATATTACAATATAATATAACACAATACAGCAATACGTTATAATATCAGTATAATAATAATAAATTAAATAATAATAACTATAATAATTAATAAAATAATTATATATATTAATCAATAGTATGTAAGTACTTATTATTATTAGTAATATTTATCTTGTCAAAATAAATTTTTAATTCTTTTACACTATAGTAATTATAATATATAACTATGATATATTTTGTAGGAGAATAAATGAGTATTTATCACAAATACTTAGATATATAGATAATAATGTTAATACGGTTGACATAGTTATCATTATTATATTATTAGAGTAATATTAATATAGTATTGTCCCGTAATTAAGTTTACTAACTGCGAAAAATATTACTGATAGTTAAATTATCAATGCTACTCACTAACAATCATCTCTTATACCTTGTCTTATACTATTACCATTTATTATTTAATTAATTCAATACTAATATCATAATCTACTTCAGATGTTTTATATTATTGTAGACTAACCTTATATTTATATGCTTAGATATAATCAATGATAATTATCTTAATATAATTGAGGTCAACTGCGAGAGCATGTGTTTATTGTTTATGGTGGCACAGCTTGCTCTGCGCATCTCCACCTGAGGGCATAAGCCCTGTGTGGCAATAATCGACATTTCATGAGTATTGATGAATATATGGTGTATGGAATGTTAAAAGGAGATAATTATAATATTAGTCAAAAGGGGAATTTAACAATGGGGAATGAAGGAATAGATTCTATATTCACTACATAAATATATTGAAGTTTACCATTCATTTAGTAGTGATAATTATTATTTATTATAATTTATTAATTAATTATTTATTATTACATTATACTTTAATTTATTTATTATATTCATTATTATTATATTTAATTATATTATTTCATTAATTCATTTAAATTTATTATTTTAAATTCTATATTATTATATTTATTTACTAATATATTATTATTATTTATATTATATAATTTTATTATATTTATTCGTTTATATTTATATATTATTATAACCCTTATTATTATTTATTAATATATTATTAATTATTTATTTATATATTATATTATTATACTTTTATTAATTATTATTATATTTTTATTTTTATTATTATTATTTATATTAATTATTTTATTATTCCTTATATTTATATATTATTAATAATTTTATTATTATTTTATTTTAATTATACTTTTTATTCATTCTCATTTTATATATTATATAAACTTAATATATTTATTATTTATTATTATTAAATTTATATAATATATATACATCATCACCTAACAATTTATATACCCCATAATATATTTAAGGTTATATATATAATTATAATTATATACTACACATAACACACTCATCCCTCCCACACTAACATTATTATTACTTATTATCATTATTATTATATCTATCCAACCTTTATCCACAATGTAATATTTATTTAACCAATATTTCGGTTAATTTTACTATATTCATAAAAATTTTTATATATTCTTATTTTTTAAATAATATTTTATATATTAATAATCACTCCACTATTAATACTATTATTATATATATTATTATATATTATATAACTATAATATATATATTATGGGAATATCACATCATTATATTTATATTACACTACATTCATACTTTATACTTCCCATCTTACTTACCCTTTTTTATTCATTATATTATATTAAATTAATTATTATCAAAGAAACATTATATTAATTATATATTAATAATTTATTTGATTTTTATTAAATAATTTCTTTAGTATTAAATTTTAAAATAATATTATATTCTTTTAATAAGTAAAACTATTAATAAAGTAAGATTTATATATTATTAAATATTTAATTTTAATATTAATTTTAAGTTATTATCAATTTAATCATTATTCGAATTTATCTATTTTTCCCTCAATTTATTGTCATTTTAAATTATTATGTGAATTTTCCTACTAAGTTATCTCATAATCTAATTATTATTATTTATTTTTATTTTATTTCTTTTATTTAATTTTTTTACGCTGCTCAAATTTTTTATTTTTATGCCTAAAGTTTTATCACTATTAATATTATTGTTAATGTTTTAAGGATTTTATAATGATATTATTCTATATTTCTTATTTTTTATATTTTATCATTTAATTTATATTTAATTTTTATTAATAAATTATTGCTAATTATCGTTATTTTGATTTATTTTTATTTTATTATATTTTAGATTTCTTTATATATTTTAATTATTGATTAAATTATTAATTTTTATGTCTTATATTACATATATTATATTGATTATTATCTTTATTATTAATTTTGATATTACATTTATTATTTATCTATTCTATTATATTCTTATTAATATATTTATTTTATTTAAATTTATATCATATTGATTTTTTTCTTTTATAATTTTGTCTATTATTTTTACATTTCAATTATTTCCCTCTAAGTATTTAATTTTTAATTTTAAATGAATAATATTGAAGTATCGTTTTATTATATATTTATATTATAATCTCATGTACAATTAATTATATTTCTCACCCACATTAGTGTTACGAGTCTCTCATACATCAATATCTCACTCAAATCCTCACTTTTAATCAACCAATTTTATATCTATTATTTAATTTTATTATTATATTTATTATTATCTCTATCTTTACCCTCCACACTTCAATTCTCCATCACACATCCTCCTTCCACAACTTATTAAATTTTAATTTCAGAACTACGGAACCCTGAATTTTTAAATCCCCGTTTATTTTAATCTCTCCTTATTATTTATTATATATTTATCTATTCATTTTATCATATTTTATATAATTTATATTTTAATATTATATATACATATTATTTATTTTATATTATTACCTTTATAATATTTTTATATCATTATATCTATATTTCATAATTATATATATTCTGATTAATTATATACTATATTTTAATATTTTTTTTATTAGATTATTAATTTTTATATTAATTTATTTTCTTTATTATCTTTTTTATATACAAATAACTTTATTCTTGTTTTTATTTTCTTTTTACTTTATATTATTACTTTATTTACTTATCTTTATTTTTTTATTTTATACTTTTTATTTTCTTACTAACTTTTATTCATTACTATTCTTTAGATTACTTACTATTTAATATAATTTAATTAATTAATACTTTATCCAAACATATACATATCATTATCATTATTTACTACTTATCTTCATTACCAAACCATATAAGTATTTATCATTTAATACATCTCAAATATCATGAAATATTTTCCTAAAAATATACCTAATTAATATTATTTTTTTTTATATAATTTGAAACACAGAAAATATAACAATAATATTTACCATTTATATATAATATATTATAGTATTATCAATAAATATTAAGTAATTTTTATGTAATGCTGAAGAAGAGTTCAAAGTTCCTTTATTGGAACTTTAAAAAATAGATTTGAGTAAAAATATTTGTAAATTTCTTTTAAACCTATATAGTAATATTCTCAAAAATTAGATAAAATTAAAAATAATTGAAAAAATTTAAAGTTTCTTTAAACGTTAAAATTTTATATTACAGAGTAATTAAGATTGGTTATGATAAATAAAAATACTTAAGTTGAAATAAAATAATCATATAAAAATAAAGTAAATTTAATATAATAATAAATTATATATTACTAATCTAATAAAAATAATAAACTCAAATAATTTACAATAAATAATTTAGGATAATAATAAGTATTATTTATATAAAAAAAATATAATTATTCTAAACAATATATAATTTATATTCATTATAAATATGTATTTTTGTGTAACATTAATAATAAAAATAACAAATATATTATATAATATTATTTATTAATTAATATTAAATAATAATAATTATATTATCATATATATAAATATTAAACATTATTAAATATAAACTATATAATAATTATAAAATAATTAATAAATTATAATTTTAATTATATTTCTATAATTATAATAATTAAATATTTAATTTATTATTTTTATATGAGATAAGATAACATATTAATTTATATTCATTTATTCCATATTTTGTATTTTTGTTATATTATTAATTAATTATTTTTATATCATTTAATAATATTATTATTATAATATTTATTATTATTAATATTTATATTTAATTATATTTATGTAATTGTAATTGAATATATTATTTACCACTCTTATTCTAGATTATTTATTATATAATATTTATTATCATCTATTGATTATCTATCTTATCACTTCATTTGAGGAGTTTATCATATGCTAATTTAGATAGCTATTATTATTTAATTAATTTTGTGTTACATTTCAATCCTGGAAATAAGCACTCACAGATAGTGATTCAAAACACCCCATTCCTTGATTGTACTAGCGTGTTAGATAAGTCTGAGTGACTAAACTCTTATTTTCCTACTTCATGCGTCTCTCTGTTGCCTGAATACGAAAGCTGACGTTGAATACTAATCGATGTTAGTGTTTTTTTTTTATTTCATGTGGAATTTTTACAAATTAAATTAATTAGCTTCTATAACTTCATTTTCATATAGCCTCAAGGTGGAAGTGAATTCTGTATATTTTATATATATATATATATTTATAATTTAATTATTTTATAATATATATTATATTTAAATTAATATTATTAATTATTTATTATTAATTTTATTATATTTTTATTAATATTATTATTAAATTTATTTAAATAAATAATATTAATAACAGTTTTTTTTTTTAATAAATTAAATATATTATTTATTAATTTATTATATAATTATTATTATAATATTTTATTTATTAATTAATTTATTATTTAATTTTATTATATTATTATTATTTAATTAATTTTATATTTTAATAATTATTAATTATATAATTTATTATTAATTTATTAATATTTATTATTATTATATTATTATTATTATTCATTTAAATAATTATTATTATATTTATATTTATATTTTCCTCGAAGGTTTTAACAATTGTCTGGTAGACTAATTATTATATAGTAATTATATATATTGATATATTTTTTGATTTTAGGTATGTAATTTATTTATTATTAAATATATATTTATTCCCATACACTTTCTCCTATTTTGTAAATAAACTATATATTAGATTATTAATTATATATTATCACTTTATTATTCATTATTTGCACGCCACCTTCAGTTATTTATATTTATTATGATCATGCACTATACGCTCAATTCTTCTCCTATTATCAATTATCTCTCAATACTCGGTGTTACATAATATTATTATTTCATTCTTATTTAATATCATTATATATATTATTATTAATATATTTATTATATTATATTTTATATTACTATATTATTTAAATTTTAATATTATATTATTATATTAGTTAAAATAATTAATTTATTTATAAATTATATTTATCTTAGATTATTTTATTTATATTTTGTTTACTATTTATATTAATTATTATATTTTCATTATTATTATCATAAATCATTATTAAATATGAATTTATACATTTTACTTCATTTCTTCCAATAGTTTCATTTTGATTCCATTTCTCTTACTCTTTAAGTTACTGAATCATTTATTCTTTATCTGATAGTATCTTATTATATATTTATTATTTTTTATATTATTATTATTATTTAATTATTTTTATATATATATTATTTAATATTATTCTTTTTATTTATTTATAATACTATTTTATTTTAAAATAGATATTATTAATTTATATTTATTAATAAACCATATTATATTATATTATAATCATATTTATATATATTATATATTTAATATTATATTCTTATTATTCTAGTTAATTTAATATATAATATTATAATATAATATTATTAATATATATATAATAATATATTAATTTATAATTTTCATATTGTTATTATATAATATATTAATATATTAATTATATCAAATTTCTATCATTATATATTATTTATTATATATATATATATATATATATATATATGTAATCTATAAATATAAATATTAAATGTATATTTAATTATATTAATATATTTATATTATTAATATTATTATAATATATGATTCTATTTATATATGTATATATTATTAATATAATATTATATATATATATATATATATAATATATATATATCTATATATATATATTTATTATATATATTATATTATAACTAGTATATATTATATATTTATATTATATTGTATATATATAATAATTTATATATTATATATAGTATTTATATATTATATATATTATATAATAGAT
>JABUQX010072434.1:22500-25000 GCA_015478945.1 Trachelipus rathkii
GTCGCGTAATCTCTCCTCCACTTCCTTCCCTTCTGCTAAAACATCCTCCGAGATAATTGCAGGTATTTACCGCCTTCACCTCCTCCCTCTCACCACCATCCTCATCCCCTCCTCATTTCCTCCGGTTATTGTTAATATCTCTGTCTTCTGTACGTTCATCCTCATCCCTGCTTCCTCCAACTCCTCCGTAAAAACAACTCCAACCACTCACGAATCGTCCTCCTCTTCTCTCGGCTCAACTGCCAGAAAATCGTCCGCTATGCATTAGGTCCCTTCAAATTCTCCATCTCTCCCTCCTTTCTATCACCACGTCTAAATAATACATATAAAACAGCAGTGGAAGATAAAACACTCCCTGCTTACTCCTGTTTTTCACCTCAAACGCTCTATCGTTCTTCGCACTCCAGTTCCTAACATTACAACTGCATTTCTCATACATACTTTCTATTGCTTTTTTAATCTACCCCTCACTCCATAATTCTTCTCCATAGCTCTCCAGAGCTTTTTTCCTTGGCAACCGATCAAATGCCTTTTGCAGGTCGATGAACGCTACAAAGAATCTCTTGCTATATTCCAGCATCTTCTCCGAAACCATTCTTAGTGTGAATAAGAGGTCCGTCGTTCCTCTTCCTTTTCTATACCCGTACTGTTCTTCTCCGAGTCTTGGCTCTACCTTCTCTCTCAGCCTCCTCTCCAATATTCTTTCGTATATTTTCGCCAGATGGTCCATCAGTAAAATGCCTCTATAATTATTACAGCTTCCTGCATCTCCTTTACCGTTTATATACTCCGGTATTCATTATTGCTTTGCCCCAACTTTCCGGCACCTTTCCCTCTCCAACACTTGTTCATCAAACTGATGATTCTCCTTCTCAGCTCCTCTCCTTCCTCCACCACCAACTCCACAGCCACTCCATCCTTTCTGGGGCTTTACCCTTCTTCATCCTTTTTATAGGCCCCTCATATCTTCTAACCGTTATCCTCCGCCTTTCCTCCTCCTCGTCTCGGTCTGATCTACAGCTTCTTACTCTTGTTCTGTATTCTACATTTCTTTCTTGCGTGTCTCCACAAGAATCTCTCCGTTTCTATCTTTCATATTTAGTTACGGTTTTTGGTTTTCTATACGCTTTCGCCATCTTAAATAGCTTTTTCTTTCCTTCGCCCACAATCTCTCGTTTATTTCTCTCTGCCATTCTCTCCGCTCGATCTTTTTTGCCCTCCTCTTTATTCTCTCTGCCTCATTCCTTGCCTGTACAATATTCCTCCCTTTTTGCCTTTTTGCCCCCCGCCTTTTTTGTTCCTTTTCCTTTTTTTTCCAAAGCCACTTTCCCCCCCCCCTCCAATTTTCCCCACCCCCCCTGTTTTTTACTTTTAATTGCTTTTATCACTTCTTCGTTCCCCCATGGTGTATGGTCCTCTTCCTAGTACCTCCCTACCCATCTTTTACCAGATTTTCTCTGCACTTCTCTTGATGACATCCTTCAAGTCTTCGTTTTTATTCTTCATTTTCTTATGGGTTTCCTGCATTTCCCGTTCATAATTTCGTCTCGTTTCTTGTTCTTCTTAATTTCTCACTCTGATCACTGCCCTCTTCTGCTTCATTTACTCCTCCCGCCTTTATCTTCATGTCCGCCACCACCAGTCTATGATCCGCATCTAAGGACACTCCCGGGATCACCTTTACCATTCTTAACCATCCTTTTATCGGAGACTATCATGTAGTCTATCACCGATTTTTGATTGAATTGTTGCGTTACCTGATTCCAATCTATACCTCGTAAAGATGTGAGACTCTCTGTGCTTGAAAAACGTGTTCATTATTTTTAGGTCGTTTCTTACACACACAAAAATCAATCAACGCCTCTCCCTCCATGTTTCTTGTATCCTCTCCAAATGGTCCCAATACTCTCTCCATCTCTCTTCTCTTTCCTACTCTAGCGTTGAAATCTCCCATCAACAAGCACCTCTCCCCCTCCTCCTCCACCCCACCTCTTCTTCCATCAATTCCATAAATCTAGTTTTTTTCTCCTCTGAGTGCCCCTGTTGTGGTGCATTATCTGGTATATTCTATATTTTATCCGGCCTATCTTCAACACGCACATCATCATCCTCTCATTTATAATTTTTATTTCTTTCTGTATACATGGTGACAGTCTTGGTCCCACTATAATTCCGACACCATGCTTTCTTATTCCTCTCTCTCACCCACTTTATCCCATCAGAACAAATCCTTTCCATTTCTTTAAACCCTCCTCCACCCCCTCTATCTCATCTCCGCCATCCAACATATCTATCTTCCTCTCCTTCATGATATCTATTATCTCCTCCTCTTTATCTCCATAGGTACCCACATTTATCGTTGCACACCTATAATTCTTAAAAGTGTTTTCCTGATTCCTATTCCGTAAATCTCGCCGAAGTCGTCGTCTAAAGTTCTGTCCGGCTTCCGAGGCTCGCGCTTGAGTTCTGCAAGGCAGTTTTATTTCGGGAAGCTGGCTTT
>JABUQX010072434.1:40000-43449 GCA_015478945.1 Trachelipus rathkii
TATATATATATATATATATATATATACATAAATATATATATATGTATATATATATATAATATATATATAAATTATATATATATATATATATTAAATATACTATATATATATATATCTATATATATATATTATAATATATATATATATATATATATATTAAATAATATAATATATATATATATATATATATATATATATATTATATATATAGATTATTATTTATTTTTTTCTTTATAATTTTTATTATTATTATTATTAATTATTATCATTCATTTTAGTAATTAATATTTATATATATTTATTCATTATTAATTTATATTAATTATAATATTATTATTATTTATATATTTAATATATTCTAATAATTATTTAATATATTAATTATATTTTATATATAATTTTTAATTATATATTATATTATATTATTATTTTATTTTATTTATTATTATATTTTTTTATTTTTTATTATTAATATATTATAATATTATTTATATTTAATTTATATTTAATTAATAAATTTTTGCACATAGCTTCGCTATATAATTGAATATTCACCAAATCTCTTTCTATTCATGTTTATATAAAAAAAAAAAAATATAATAATAATAAATATTAATATCATGTGTAATTGTAATATATATAGTATTTATTTCTCATATATTATACATTATGCATGGTGTAATCTTATTTATATACTCCTTCTTGATATTCCATTTTTTGGTTGGTATGTGCAATTTCTCAAGTGCGTCAACATTCTTATAAAATTATTCTTCATATTATTATGTAATATACTCCCATTGTATTAATCCATTATATAGCATTTTAAGATCAATTAATGATTAATTATACTTAATTTATATACCGCATATAATTATTATCTAATCATATTATTATTGCTTATGATCCATATTATTAATTAATTATTAATAAAAATTATTCTTAATTCTAATATTGTAATGTAATTATATATTATTATTATATTATATTTGTTAATTAGTTCAAAACACAATATAATAAAAAACGATATGTAATAGCCAAAAATAAAAATTAAAAATGTAATAAAAAAAAAAATCATTAACAATAACTAAAGAACTTCCACAAATTGGTCAAAAAGTTCTATAAAAAGGACACAACAGAAAATATTTCATCTAAACTTCTCCAGAAGAAAAATCATGTCCACTTCTCAGAAAGGGTGTCCATAAGTCCGAAAAACTCTAAAGTAGGGGGCTTACAGCCATCCTGAAGTCCTGAAGTAATGATCTCAACAGGAATAGTTTTCTTCTTAGGTTTCAAAGGAAAAAGAATTCGACGAAGCGACTCTGAGAGGAAAGTCCGACGCTCTTACCTTTGAACCTCCAGGATGGCTGTAAGCCCCCTACTTTAGAGTTTTTCGGACTTATGGACACCCTTTCTGAGAAGTGGACATGATTTTTCTTCTGGAGAAGTTTAGATGAAAATAATTTTCTTGTTGTGTCTATTTGAAGAACTTGACACAATTTGTGAATTACTTTATTATTGTTAAATTTTAAATTTTTTTTGGCTATTACAACGTTTTATTATATTTGTGAACTTATTTAACCAAAAATATTTCATTCCAGCTCGTTTCCCACAATATAATTTCATTTCTGCCTTGAAGATGCCTCGAGTTTTCGGAGTTGTCGAAATATTGTGCAAACAATTATACAAATATTCAACAATGCTCTTAAGTCCTGAAGAAATTTGATCTCAACAGGAATAGTTTTCTTCTTAGACTTTTTCAAAGGAAAAGAATTTCGATCGCACGCGAATCGGACACGAAGTCTACAATTTTACCTTTGCAACCTCCAGGGATAGGTTTGTAAGCCCCCTACTTTTAGAGGAGTTTTTTGGACTTATTGAACACCCTTTCTGAGAATGTGGAATGATTTTTTTCTTTCTGGAGAGTTTAGATGAAGTATTTCGTTGTTGTGTCTGTTTTATAGAACTTTTTTGACACATTTGTGAAGTTACTTTGTATGTTAAATTTTTAAATTTTTTTGGCTATTACAACGTTATTTATTATTATTATTTAATATTATTATATTATATTAATTATTAAATTATTATTATTATTATTATTATTATAAATTATTAATTATTATTATTATATATTATTATATATCATTATTATTATTTATATTATTATTTATTATTATATTATTATTATTATTATTATTATTATTATTTATTATTATTATTATTATTATTATTATTATTATTATTATTATTATTATTATTATTATTTTTATTATTATTATTATTATTAATTATTAATTATTATTATTATTATTATTAATTATTATTAATTTATTATTATATTTTTATTATTAAATTATTATTATTATTATTATTATTATATTATTATTATTTCATTATTTATTTATATTATTATTATTATTATTATTATATATTATTATTATTTATATCATTATTATATTATTATTATTATATTATTATTATTATTATTATTATTATTTAATTATTATTATTATGTATTATTATATTATTATTATTAATTATTATTAATTATTATTATATTTATTATTGCTGTTGTTGTTGTGGCTGTTGTTGTTGTGTTAGTTGTTGTTGTTGTTGTTGTTGTTGTTGTGTTGTTGTTGTTGTTAGTTGTTGTTGTTGTTGTTTTTGTTGTCTTTGTTGCTTTTGTTGTTCTTGCTGGGTTTGTTTTTATTTGGTTTAGTTCTTGTTTTGTGTGGGTTAATATCATAATATAATATATATATATATATAATTATATATATATATATAATATATATATATATATATATATATTATAATATATAATATATATATAATATTTTATATTTTTGTAACCATTAATAAATTAACTTAAAGCATTTTTAAATTCTTGTGAAAACTAGATATATTTAGGTAATGAGTTTTACTTTGCCATATTAGTAAATAATGACAAGGTAAAACACATTTCCAATGGTAATAAGTTTTTTTAAAATTTTGTAAATGTTTTAAACTAATAAATAATGGTGGCAAAGATATAAAATATTATATTATCATGATACACAATTATATATATATATAGGGTGAAAAGACAAGTTTTTGTAAAAAACATAAACCGATAAAAAATCATAAGTGTTTTTTTGGTTTACCTTATTGTTTAACTTAAAATAAATATTTTTTATTATATAATATATAGTATTACCTCATATATATTACCTTTTTAATAAGATTTTTGGGAAATATATATATTATATATATAAGTATATATATATATATATATATATATACATATATATATATATATATATATAATATATATATAATATATAAATATATATATATATATATAATATATATATATATATAGTATAATATAAATATATTATATATTAATATATAATATATATATATATTATATAATATATATATAATATATATATATATTAATATATATATAA
>JABUQX010072435.1:0-10000 GCA_015478945.1 Trachelipus rathkii
ATATTATCTCTTAACTTACGCAATCAATTTCAATTGGTTTAGTTATAGTTAATAATAGAAAAATATTTCATAACTATATGGAAAGATCACTTTGATTTTTTCTCTCGACCTCTACAACCTAGTAGAAGTGAACCCATATGCCTATAGAGCTTCAGTATAACCAACTCCGTCGCACGACAAAAATAATGTTGTAGGAAGACGGCACAAAGTAAAATATATACCTATCACACCATAAAATTAAATATACAACACTCAATTAATACGATTCTAGTAATATTTAATTATATAATCAATAATATACACATATATATTTATCACTTATTTAATATATTTTAAATGTATATATAATATATATATATATATATATATATATATATATATATATATATTATATTATATTTTATATATATATATATACTATACAAATTTTATATATTATATATATATCAATAAAACTCATAATAATATATAACTCAAAATAATTATAAATATCTTACTAAAGTATATTCATTTATATATATACAGAATCAATATATAATTATATTATGTGTGTGTGATATGTTAGAATGCAACCATACTTATTAAATTGGAAAATACGAGAGCCGCTGATATATATATATATATGTATGTATTAATATATATATAAATTATAATTAATATTAATATATAATTAATTAAAAATATAATAATATATAATAATATATATTAACATATAATTAAAATATATAATATAATAATAATATATATATAATTTATAAAGTTTTATGTAATTTAGATTAATATATAATAATATATAGAGAATAATATATATAAATAATATATTTAATATATTAATATATAAAATAATATTAATCTATATATTATATAGTATATAAAATTATATATACTATATATAATATTATACTATATTTATATATATATAAAGGATATATATATATTATACTTAATACCATATATATATATTATATATATATATATATATATATATATATATTATATATTATATTATTATTATTATTATTATATATATATATATATATAATTCTAATATATCTATTTTATATAATATATATATGTATATATTATAATATAATTATATTTATCTAATTATATATATATTATATATATATATATATATATATATATTTATAATATATATATATTATATTATATATATATATATATATATATATTATTATTATATATAATATAATATGAATGTTGGTAGGGTAAGTCTTGTTAGATACGCCATTTAGAATTATTGGGTATGTTTCTAAACTGTGTCGACGGAAGAAAATATATTACTATATTTACGTTTCAGAAAACATTTGATAAATGTAATGCTATTTAATCACAATATGGTAGTAGAAGGTTTTACAGGAAAAAATATTAGTTTGAATTAACAAAAGAAAAGTACTTTTTAATGATCGTATTATTAAATCTCATTAACAGCTAATAACATTTTGTTAGCTTACAAGGTTTAGTGTTTGATTTATAAATTTTCTTAATCTGTGAAAGAATGTAGATGGAAAATAAAAACTTCGGCTTCATAAGTTTCTAACGATAAATAATTGGGGTTGCTTGTTTTGTAATTCTTGAGCGTTTTATTAAAGTTGGGCTGTTATGTGGCGAAAGAATGATTTAGAGACATATTTGAGGCGTAAATTCTTTCTGGTAAGTAGATAAATTAAATTAAATTGGAAATGGCGAAGCCTGTTGGCAAGAGAAGGAATTTTTTGCACTAATTGTAATTTAAAATTGTTCAAGTATTGTATGATTTAGAGATATATGAGATTATAAATATAATTTTGCTTACAGAATTAAGCCATATAAAAGCATGTTTAGACCCTGTAGTTGACTGATTTGAAATTGTGAAACCTTACTAAAAACTTAAAATTTTATGTTGATTTGAGTAAAAAATACAAATTGGCTTGTTGGTTTTGCCAATAAGATGATTATAGATTGAGATTGATGGAAACGGACATGTTTTCATGAAGGGGTTTTTTCTAGGGAATATATGCCAGAGCTATAATAATTTTTCAATCTCTTCCCACTTACTGAAAAGAGTATAATATTTAGTACAAACCAATTAAAGGCTCGAGATGAACATTGTAAATATAGAAAGACTTTATAAGATTTCAGAATACTTCATCAAAAACCAACTGTTATGAAATTAATTTAATGCCTGGGATGTGTAAACTAAATAGATATATATCTTTTAAAAAATATTAGGAAGGTAGAATGAAAAATATCGAGAGTTTAAAATAGTTTATTGGATTGCTGTTATATTGATTATGTTGAAAATGTAACAATTAAATTCATAAAAATAAATTAAAACACATACATAAAAATGTATTGATTTGTGAACGTGATTGTTAATAATTAATTTATTATCCCTTTTTTATTACGATGAAAGGCTTAGAATAGAATTATCCAGTAACTAATATTTCTCCGTTAACATTTCATATAGAACCTAAAAAAAAAAAATAATTTTAAGATTTGGTCATCAATTTTAATATATTTATTTAGAGCGTCTCGCATCTTCAATTTTGCAGCATCAAGCGTGATGGGTTGCGATAAAAACTTCAAACACTCATCACTAATTGAGATTAACTGTAGTCAGGGACATTCGTAATAAAGGACAGGATCTTTATCAGTTTATTAATTCATATATTCCTTTATTAAGGCTGGGTGTGGAGTTTAGATATTATGTAATAACTTCGGATAGTTAGATATTTGCTTGTTTATAAACATTCCTGACTCTTAAGCTATACTATTATTTCTTCAATACGATTTGTTAAGTAAGCACCATCGGAGAGATTGTTGCATATATTATATATATTATTTCTATATTATATATATATATATTATATATTAATATTATACTATATATATAATATATTTTTATATTATATACGTGTGTGTATGTGTATGTGTATTTGTGACAAGGGTATTTTACGTTCTTGAACTAAGGTACTTAAGTTATTTACAATAGCGATCATATATCTACATGATTAAAAATATTTGAAATGTAACAGAACAATGGGAAACATGAAAAATAATATGTTTTTTTTTTACTTCTATTTAAGACCAGTTTGTTAAACTTATACCAGTCGTAGATGCTGCGTAGTTTTTAATTAGTGTTTTACAAATCCAATGATTCTGATTCCTTAAAATGGATAATTGCCCTAACATTACAACTGGCAATAATAATAATAATAATAATATAATAATAATAATAATAATAATAATAATATAATATAATAATAAATAATAATAAATATAATTAATTATATATAATAAATATAATAATAATAATAAGATAATATAATAATAATAATTATAATAATATATAAATAATACATTAATATTAATAATATAATATATATATATAATAATATAATATAATAATAATAATAATAATAAAAATAATAATAATAATAATAATAATAATAATAATAATAATAATAATATAATAATAATAATATAATAATAATAATAATAATAATAATAATAATAATAATAATAATAATAATAATAATAATAATAATAATGAGATTCCATTTAACTTCTTACAGGTGAATGAAAAAATGATTTTAAAAGAATTGAGGAAAATCAGGATTTAAATATAAAAGTTTTATCAAATAAAATCTAACAATCTGATTTCAAGTAAGGAAGATGAAGGGGAATGTATGTGTGTATGTGTGTGTAGGTATGTAGGTGTTGTGTTTTTTTGTGTTTGTGCGAAGGTGTTTGCGTGTGTGAGAGAAAAATACACAGAAATAGATAGATAGATAGATAGATAGATAGATAGATAGATAGATAGATAGATAGATAGATAGATAGATGATAGATAGATAGATAGATAGATAGATAGATAGATAGATAGATAGAAATAGATAGAAAAGCTTTTAACTTTGTTCGATTGCTTTTATCTCTTTCCATCACTTTTCTATTAAAAATATTATTTGAAAATCAAATTCTACGCCATAATTGGAGAGACGAGTGATTAATGGGCCGATTCCTCTCAAGGATAAATTAATAAAAGAACAAACAAATTTTCAAATATATTTTTGTAAAATTGCCATTCAGCAAACGTGAACGAATTAGTGGAAAACGAAGGAAGTGAAAAATTCCAAAACGTATGAATATTTCGCGTTTTTTGAGACGAAAGTAAAATCAGAATTCAACACATGAATAAATTAACATCTTTAATGAGAAAGGATTTTATTTATAAAGAAAAATCAACATTAACTGGGTAACACTGGTGAATTATCCTAAACACCTACACATTAATTCACTTCTAAATATACACTTCTAGGTAAATGAACGAGCTAATTTCTCATTTTTTTACTTCATATGGACTTCACACTTAGAAGCCGGGTGTATAATATCGACTTTTTATTCATGTAAATCTCGGATTTCCACCGAAGCAAATTAACATAAAAAAATAAAAAATAAAATGATTCGAAAAATAAGTATACAGAAGAAAAAAAAGTTTTGAAATTGCAGAAGATTTAAAAGGAAACATTACACTAGACAATATCTATTCCAACGTCTCCGTTAACGATTTCGTGAAGTGCCTCGCTTCTTTCTGTGCCTTTTCAAGAACTCTTTCGGTATATTAGAGATCCTGATCTTCCACAGATTCTCTTTCAGGGAGCTTGCTGCTCGCTGTTTACCTTTATTAAATCCCATTTTATTATTTTCATTTTGTTTAATTACAGGGTTCGGTTCTATGTAATTCTTATTTATATTATATATTATATATATATATATATATTATTATATATATATTATTATTATTATATCTATACTATATATATATATATATAATATTATATATATTATATATATATATATATATATTTTATATTATTTTTTTTTACATGATACCACAACTCAGGTGCCCTTTTCCAAAAGGAGGGGGGCCAAAAAAATACAAATAAATAAATAATAAAAAAATAAAGAAAATAAATTAAAATAAATGGAAGTAAACCCACCCTGCCTTGCTAACGAATTCCCTCAGGTGGCCGCAGACGCGGGACTTAAATAGAGGAAGATTAAATTTTGCGGGGAATATAGATGAAGGCAAGGAGTTCACAAAACAGATATATATATATATATATATATATTAATATTATATATATTATATATATATATTAGTATATATAATATTAATATATATATAAATAATATATACTATTATTTTAATATTTATATATATATAATTATATATATATATATATATTATATATTATATATATATATAATATATATATATTATATTTAATATAATATATATATATATATAATATATTAACTATATATATATTATATTTATATTTATATATATATATATATTATATAATATTATTATTTAATATATTATATATTATATATATATATATATATATTATATATATTATTATAGTATATTATATATATATATTTATTATTATATATATATATTATATATATTATATTATTTATATATATTATTAATATATATATCATATATATTATATATAATATATTTTATTATAATATATTATTAATTTATTATATATATATATATATATATATAAATTATATATATATATATATATATTAGTTTTATATATTATATATATATATATATAATTTTGAGTCAGTGTACAGGATCACAGGCTCACAAAAGCTTGCCACTGGGCTGAAATAGCATGGGAGTGCCCTGTCATACATATGTTTCAAATGTCAAAGGAAGATGAATGGTGAAAGATTTTAGTCATTAAAATAAACAACATAAAATTAATTTAATCTTGGCATACTTCATAGCCACATTGTTACATATCAAAACAATGCTGTAGAATATTCACTTTTGAAGATACAGAAATAGAGTTTGATAGAGTGGGAAGATTCAGATAAGATATGATAATCTTTTTAGGTGTTAAGGACGTAAAGTAGAAAATGAGACAGCGAATGGGTCAGATGCGACATCAATGAAAAAGATATGGATGAACAGGATTGTGGGGTGTGGCGCGGTAAATTTGCAATGAGAAGGAGGGTCGTGACATATAGTGATTGTGACCAATAGGAGCGTGCAATGTATCACCTTCGTGTAGCGCTTTGTCTGTGGAAGAAGACACTTGCCATTTCTGGCTTTATGTTTCTGAGTTTCCTCCCGCCGAATACTCGATCCTCATTATTGCCAACAAGATGAAAGCATGTCGGAGAGAGGATGTAATCGGTGATGGAGTGGCCTTGTGAATGGCATCGGAGGTATGGAACAACTCCGAGAAGAGGAGGCGCATTTTTTGGCTCTCTGTCAGCGTTTCATTGCAGTCCCTACAATGAGAGGGAGTCCACATAACTAATTTTGTTTCTTAGGGAGTGGAGCAGCCGAAGAATTGTGCAGCTGATACCATTGCGTTTTAGAATAAGGGGTTTAAGCGCTTGTAACGAGCTAACGAATTGAATTAAATGAATGAGAGTGATTTGATTAAGGATTAATATATTATATAAAATATTAAATTATATTATATATTATATAATATATATATATATATATTATATATATTAGTATTATTTAATATATATATATATTATATATTAATATATAATATATTATATTATATATATATTTATTATTATATATAATTATTAATATATTTATTATATATATATATATATATTATATTTATATATATATATTTATTATATCTATATATAATATAATATTTATATATTTCTTAAATATATTAAATATATTATATTATATATGTATATATAAATATATATATTTATATTATATAATATTTATATATTATATATTAATATTATTATAATATATATATCTATACTATATATTTAATATATATATATTATATATCATAGTGTTGGGAATAAAATTCACCCCCGCCCCAAAAAAGAAGGAGAAGTAAAAATCTATACGTTATCTGTCCTAACTATACCAGTTTTTATATACTATATATATATATATATTATACATCTATTAATATATAATATAATATATTATATTATTATTATTATTAATTATATATATATATTACCTTCGGCCTTCTATTTCTTGCCCCTAACCACCCGGTCTTCAAGGCTGCCACACTGCTTCCAAATACCCCGCCGTCGCTGCAGTCTCTCCACTGATCATCCAGGGCAAAATTTCTCAGATCACTCTGGGTTGAATGTTAGAGTGACAGTCTAGCAAGAAATTTGACACAGTTTCCGGGGTATCGGGTTAAAATTTATGCAGATATTGGAAGTGGTTTGATTAAGATTGAATCTTTATTTATAGTGCTGCAAATTTTGGTCGTAGCCAAATCTTAGTTTGACTAACAATGATTGAATGGTTCTTGGGAGAGTCTTAAATTCATATCTATTTTCGGTGGGTTTTCATTTAGTATATTGCTTGGAGGTTTGTCCCTTAAATAGTTTTTGGTGTGTGTGAATATGCGTGTAGTGTGTTTTCGGAGTGTGTGAATATGTTTGGTGTATGCGATGTTGCTTTGTCTTGGTTGGATATTATTCCCAGAATTTGTTTGTAGAATAATGCTGGAGAGAATGGAGGTTGTTTAAGCCTGTGGATAGATAGGTTAGAGAGGGTGGTATGACATAGGTGCTGAGGTGTTTGTGCTTTGGCCTATCATTTATAAGCTTTTGTCTATGGGTAGTATATTTGTTTCATCATGTAGTTGTTGTTGTGGAGTTGTAGATGTGCATCCTGTTATAATTCTGAGTGCCTTGTTTTCGGTGTATGTGATGGTAAATATCTGTTGGTTTTTGTGATAACAGTGCCGGATATGGTTCTTAGTATGCTTAGTTTCCTGTTTGCTAATGTTGTTATGTTATCTATGTGTTTTGAGAAACAGATGTTTACAAGGTTATGCCCAGGATTTTGTAAGCTGGTTTAGTGATATAGCCGGTGTTGTTTGAGATCTTAGTGGTGTCTGATGTTAGAGTGTAGATGATGAGTGATAGATGATTTGTTTGATGAGGCGAAAATTCTATTGTCGGTTAGCCATGTTTGAATTTGGTTGATGTATTATTGGCTCAGATTTGTAGCTGTGTTTAGGTTCTGGTGTGTTGCGGCGATGATGATGTCATTTTTTCAGATTACCACCACTCACGGGCTGGGCCCTTTTCAAGGAGGTTATGTTTGTATGGTCTGTTTGTGGTCGTGGTAGAAGACTGTAAATAACAGAACTTATTTAAATATACACTTTATAAACAGTATACGTATATTTTTTTTGACGGACATAGCCCTTTTCAAAATCGTAATGATTTGAACTTGTTGCTGACGAGGTAAGTGAGATCCTTAAATGTACGAAAGAATAATTAATTTATATCAAGCAATGTAATAAAAGATTATTATATAAATTTAAGTCGCTGGTACTAGGAATATGAATATTGAACACTTGTCACCGAAGATTTAAAATCATATAGAAGGTCGCACGATAGTTATAAATAAATGTCTGCTAACCTAAATAGAATCTCACAAACAATGGATTTAATGTGTGACCTTAATCAACAATGTCAAGGTGCAATGTTTATGTGGAAAACTTACAAATGGAACTTTTATATATATATATATATAGTTATATATATAGTATATATATAGTATATATATATATATATATATATATATATATATATATCGTGAAATCTCTTTAAATATATATCTAATGACATTCGATATACAGTTAATTTTTTAAGTGAGGTTCGTATTCCTTATATATATATAAATATATATATATATATATATATATATATATATATATATATATATATATATATATATATATATATATATATATATATATATATATATATATATCAGAGGCGACTCTAAGTACTGTGCTACTGAAAATGTAGCACGAGTTAACATGAGGTAGAGATCATTTTTTTTGCAAATCAGCAAATGGTGATAAAATTTCTAGCTTGCGAAAGTTGATCAAATAATGAAATTATTGCGCGAATAGATATAAAAAGATTATGCAAAAATTGAAAACCGAAAAAGGCAGAATGCCCCGCTATTAAATAACGTTTTTAACCCATTAAATATGGTTGCAGTTCATGCCCATTCTTGAATGGCGTAGATATGTTCAGATTTTAGAGTACAATTTTTTTATAGCTCTGTTTGCTCACGATTCAGCTCAGCACCTACGAAGAATTAAAGATAGTGTAGTATTCACCAGAATTAAAGAACATTTAATAAAACAAATAAAATAATAAAGAAATTACTAAAAATACTTAAGAATAATGAAAGCGCGATGACTTTAATAAAAGTCACAATTGAAGAATCATGGATTCAACTATAGAAACCGTTTGAGATGGTAAGAAAACGTTTATATATTTTGAATTAGCCTGTATGTATTTAATATAGATGAGATATATATATATATATAAGTATATATATATGTATATGAAAAAGATATATGATATGTTATATATAAGATATATATATATTATGCATATATATATATATAGAGAGATAGATATAGATATATATAGAGAGAGAGAGAGTGCAGGTTTAATGAGTAGTACTGTAATTTAAAATTTCACTGATATATATATATATATATATTAATATATATATATATATATATATATTATATATATATATATATATAGATATATATATAGTAGTATATATATATATATATATATATATGGCAGTGGCAAAGCATTTATTTGTATCAAGGAGATAGTTAGAAGATATATACTATATACATATATATATATATATATAGAGTATATATATATATATATATATATATATATATATATATATATATATATATATATATATATATATATATATATATATATATATATATATGACAGGAAACATTAATATAGATCAATTAAAGAGAAAAGAATTTTTAATCTTTTTCATGCCGTTGACCTAAATATAAGCAGCGTCGTGAGTCGAGTATATATATATATATATATATATATATATATATATATATATATATATATATATATATATATATATATA